>JADNRY010000056.1:0-283937 GCA_015501585.1 Rhodocollybia butyracea
TGGCAGTACCTACGAAGGAGCTACTTACTCTCATCTCATTCCCACCAAGCAACATCATTGTATATATCTCAAGTGGATGGAACTGTAAGGATCTAGGCGGAATCCTTCGAGCGCGGGTTACAAACCTGGAAACCAAAGTGCGGATATGCTCCGTACTTCTGTTGTTCAGCCGAACTGGGAAAGTTGGTTTGAGATGTGAAAGGATGTGAGTGTAGAACGGTTCCGAAGTGCCTATGGGATGTAAGACTCGTGTCGGGATCGTCCAAGGGACTAATGTAGGGACGGAAGGTCTGTACTGGCGATAGAATGAACTCGGCGAGTAAGCCTAAGAGTAGATGAGTTTCCGACTCGAAGGGTAGGACCCACTAAGTGCAAGCGGCTTTGATAGTGATATGAGCGGAAGCGGAAGGTCAAGCGGTAGCTGACCTGATGCGGCGCAAACAGAGCGGAACCAAATAGATGATAGTAAATTGCAGAGGTTGTGAAAACAATGGAGTGAAGAAACAGAGTTAAAGAAACAGATAAAGCGAGAAACCGGAACACACAAGAGCACATGAGTCAAGGGGTTAAGCAATATTTCCAATCTACTGTACTTGACATGGTACAGAACTATATAAAGGGTACTCAAGGACCGGAGTAGCGATAGGTAATAATCTGAGAGTAGAAAAGACAAGAATAGCCAAAAGAAGTACAAGGGATGAAAGACAACAATGAACATAAGCGGAAGCGGCGGGATGAGCATAAAGCATATGTATGATTGTAAGAATGGTGGAGAATGGATCGACGGGATCATAGAAAGTGTACAGTGAAGGAACAAGTAAAACGGAAGCAAAGTGGAAGTGTATCGGAACCGGAAATGCGGCGGAAGCAGGTTATGTAATGGTAAGCGGGAAATGTTGGCAGTCTGTATATGCCTAGGGCATGACAGGAACATCAGGAAAACCGCCCACAGGAAATATTTGCTAATTTCAGCAAAAATATCGAAAATTTGTAATAATTATTGTAATTTCGGAGATTTCTGTCATTTTAGTAATTACACTAATTCCAGTCCCCTTGCGTCTTTGCAAAATTTTCCCCAGCTTTTCTGCCTTTGCTCAATTCTGTGAATAAGCTTTCAAAAATTAGAGCATCATTCTTACAAAAATCTGGATATTTCATAACCTTAGAACATACTTAATGGTTATGTCACAAGAGTCAAAAGTCGAAAAAGCATTACATTGCATTCACTAGAAGTATTACAACGAGTACTACCATGAGTACCACTACTATCTACTACCATATAATACAGAAGACATTATGAGAAAACAAGTGGTCACAGAGTGTCATCACGTCTGACACGGCCCCAACGCATCGTCAATAAACAAGGAAATGGTCACAGTGCATGAGGGCAGGAATGGTTGCGAGTGTCGTTAGTGCGTATGGAGCTATAGAAATGTTGTCAGTAGGGAGAAGCGGCGATGAAAGTATAGTACGTACATTAGCAGCAAAAATAAATGATGGGGCTATAGCGACTCCAGCGAGGACTGTCGAATACGGTCTGAGAAATGAGACACATGTAGAAGAGTATTACCATACCTGAAGATGTCCATTATTTGAAGTGAGCCACATGAGCTTGAGCTATGAGATATGAGAGGCGCAGCTATGAGCAAATAAGAGAAAACATACACGCCAAGGCCCAAAAGGTTCTAACAAGCAGCGAGATCCATTTCTAGCATTAAGTAGCGCAAAGTCAACATTAGTACAACGAGTTCATCAGGAAAAGCCATTTTTGCCTAGGTGACCCCAGAGTGGCCTAAAGCAAACTAGGTGACCTATGAATCCTATGGCATCCTAGGAATTTGGGCTCGTCCCTTGCCAGTCAAGGCTCTTGAGGATTCCCAGGCAAGCCTAGGTCTGCCCAGGTTTGCCCAGGTGCTCCTGGGGAACACCTGGGGAACACCTGGGCAAACCTGGGCAAACCTAGGCTTGCCCTGGGTTTGCCTAGGATACCCTAGGGAATCCTCAAGAGCCTTGACTGGCAAGGGACGAGCCCAAATTCCTAGGATGCCATAGGATTCATAGGTCACCTAGTTGCTTTAGCCACTCTGAGGTCACCTAGGCAAAAACAGCTTTTCCTGATGTTGGCAGCAGCAATGAGAAATTCGAGTGATGATGACTTATGTAGAGAGATAGAACCAGAGTACTGAGTGGATGGGGGATGGGGGAATGGAAAAAGAGGGAGTCGTACGACATTTATTTTGATACCATGGGATCATGTGATCTCCCACGCATGAGCCAAGCATTGAATTTTCGACTTGTGCTGTGTGCACATTTAATGGTACCGCGCTGGTTCTTCCTTCCTTCCTCTGTAATTCTTTTGGCTGTTCCTCGCTACTGGGCCCGCGCTGGTTTTCTTTCTTTCCTTTTTCCATGTTTGATGCTGAGCAGCTGGATGCTACTGAGTGGCGAGCAAATTAGGCATGCAAATTGACACATCGGAGAGCTGGTGATGGTGAATGATGATGGCGAGCTGGAGAGTGGGCAATGATGACTCCAACAGGTGACAACCTGTAACTTCGACAATCAAGCTCAGGCTTGCCGTTAGCGTATGTAATGCATTCAAACATCCAAACTGAGTCAGCAACTTTCTTGCCCATCTGTTCCTGCTTTTAAGGTGCATGTACTAATATTCTCATTTGGACTGCCTAGCTCAGAAGCATTACTACTCTGCCTCAGATGTGTGACTCTAATTATGAACAGGCAGTGAAAATTGCCAAAGTTCATGAAACATTCCAAAAATTTTGAGATGCTTTCTGAAAATGTTTAATAATTCTGAACAGGCAGTAAAAATTGCCAAAAGTTCATGAAACATTCCGAAAATTTTGAGATGCTTTCTGAAAATGTTTAATAATTATTTGAGGGGTTGAAAGTTGTGGAAATAATTGAAATCTACAGTATTCTTTATAATTACCATAAGCCTAGACATGTTTACATTCTTTTTAGATTCTTTTTACAAATTATTGAATCACTCCAAAAGTGGCCAAATTTCAATCGAGCAGAAATGTCAACTGAAAAGTCACGTGTTTCTATACAAGGTATATTGACAGTCACCTGATATTTCCCACGAGCTTATATGGCTTATCGAAAATCACGTGCTTCTATCAGTGTCCTTTTCTGCTCAGTAGAAATTTGTCCACTTTAGAGTGAATATTTCGTGTGGGAGGTTTTCCTGATGAACGATGGTACATGTGCCCAATGACGGGAATGCTTTATAATGCTAGGTGGGCGGGTAGCATTCCCCGACTCTGACCGAAAGGGAAGAGAGGGTCTTGTGAACCTCGTTTCTTATCTGATCCTTCAGATTTCTGCTATGATGCAATACTTCGCACACTGATTGGATGATGCTCTTTGGCGATAACATTTTCACAGGTTTCGACCACTACAACTCTATCGCCGTACGTATCAGCTTTCAGCACCATATCCACTTTTGCCGCCATATCTTGTTTCTAGGACCACTTTTACCATTACACTTCCGCTGCCACATCTTGTTTCTAGGACCACTTTTACTGTTACCTCTGCCACCATATCTTGTTTCTAGGATCACTTTTGCTGTTATGAATGCTATGTATACAGTACAGTACGAGAGATTTCTCTCAGTGAAAAGACGATCCTGGGCCATCATACCAATGCTGTTGAATTTGCTTCCTTTTTCTATGTTTACAGTGCTTCCTCAGATGATTGGAAAGAGGTTTAAAACTCGGAAGGCTGCTATATGTTTGATATGCTTGCAGATGCATGGTGAATTTGTTGATATTGAAGATGATAATATGTTTGAGCATGTTGGCCCAGGCTATAGGCAAGTATTCAGCTCCGCATTGGCTTCTGAGATGATGATTCAGAATTCTGGTGGAGTTGATCATGTACTTCTTCGGAAGAGTGTTTTGAAAAAGGTTGAAGGTGTGTTTCATTGCACAGATGAGGATGACGTATCACAGATGGTGAATGCGTTACTCCACTTGTAGCTTGAAGACATTTCTGTTGATCGACCCAAACTCATCTGTACATCGTGTAAGTGTTCAAGTTCTTTTGACCTACCGCGATAACTATAAATCAAGGTGGACATAAACACGTCAAGCTATTCACATTCACCTCTGACAAAATTCAAACTGTAGTTTCATTCCTCAATCGTTAATGTAGTACCATTTTTTGTAATGATAACCAACGCTTTCGCCTCTACATTGAAAAACTAATAATACAATAACACCATAACATATATGAGCACATGCAATAATTAGCTTATGAAAACACTGGTACAAAACACCGACACTTCACGCGCACGCCCAACCGCTACCGACCACTTACTTACAGCAAAGAAAGCAGTCCATCATTCAACCACAACACTGAGCATTATCCTCCACTTCTACAACTAATAACCAAAGGAGAAAGTCTGGTTCGGACCCGATCTCAGAGTCGGGGACTTGCCGTGCTTCACACGGCGTTACAGATATGGTACTAACATTCTAGATATGGCGCTACATTACAAGACATCCTCATGGAAATGCATGGTCCAAGGGTCAGTGATTTAGTGATGGGTATCGATTTCCCCTGAACTGGGTCAACCGAGAGAAGAATGAGGAGCATGCTGTAGAGTAACGAGAAGATGGATAATCTCCAAATTTCGAGATAACCACCTATCAGAGTCCCGAGCCATTGAATAGTTTACAAATTGTCATCACTATACACACACTAGCTTGACATATAATGCTATTTTTCCCACTTCAGACCTCTTCAGACCTATCAATGCTTGAACACCAACAGAACACCTTTCTTCTTATACAGTAGCCTAACGCTGGGGTCCAGAAAAAGTATACATACTTAAAGAAGAGTCTCTCTTATTAATAGCTACGGTCAGTTCTAAGAATCGCATGCGATTCACCAAGCGATTCTTGAGTGATTCTGGAGTGATCCAAAACACCAGAATCGCCTCAGAATCGCGATTCAACTTTGACCGATGAAAGGCAAGGCGCGATTTATGATAGCGATTCTGATGGGGATTCTGAATATGTTGTCACATCACATGGCTCTCATAGTGTATCATAGTGTATTCTGCCTTGAGCGCCGAAGTTGTGCTGCTATTTTTTAATCAGTAATTGGCTTATTTTCATCTCTGCCTCCCAGTATTGAAATCCCAGATATGCATTACCCAAAAAAAAGGCTTAGAAATGTGTATTTCTCCATTGGTGAAGTTGTCTTCGATGGTATCTATCCCTCCACCAAACCTCTGATACCTCCACTGGACCACCACCAGTAAGTGAGCTTGAATAACCTACTTGACCATACCATCGCCCCCAAACAGGGCATACTTATCTAACAATTTGTGTGGCTGTACGAAAGTGGATCGTCACAGCGATTCTGTGCAAGGTGAATCACCTTCTGGAGGCGATTCACCTTGCCCGCGATTCTGGTTGCGATTCTGGATCTGAATCCATTTACTGGATCGCGACCTCAATTTAAGAACTGACCGTAGCTATTGCTCTCTTGAAGAGGTTGTGACCATGCATTGACTCATTATATACCGATGAGGCACCCCGAAGCGGACTGGAGAGGATCCGGACAAGGGGAAGTCAGCTAGATCCCTAAACCTTACACCAGCCACACAGAACGTAGAATCATGACTCTGAGTACCTAGAGTTATGCCGTCGGCAATCCCCAGCGTCAATTCCGGCACGACAGGCAAAAACTTTTCGCTCTTGAATCTCATGAAGGCGAATTACAAGGTATCTGCTCAATTTTCATACCTTTATTTCCTTCTAACTTTGTTTAGTTTTCAAATATCTGTGGGACAGTATACCGTCAAGGCAACGTTATCTTCACTGCTGACGGAAATTCTTTACTGAGTCCTGTGGGTAACAGAGTATCTGTTTTTGACTTGGTCAAGTACGCTCACTGGTATCCTACTTCGAAGGAATACTGATTAGTACAGAATAGTAACAAATCTTTCACCTTTGCCTTTGAAAATCGAAAAAACATCGCAAGAATTGCTCTTAGTCCAGACGGAAATGTTCTGATTAGTGTTGATGAAGGTGAGCAAAGTATTGTATCTTGTATCCAACTACCATATTTATTCAAGTCCAGATGGTCGGTCTCTTCTTGTCAACTACAAACGCGGCGTTGTTTTGCATCATTTCAACTTTAAGAAACCAGTAAAAGATATATCATTTTCCCCAGACGGAAAGCAAGTTCATCCTTTTTTCCAGTGCCTACCGTACCTTACTGTGCTCATTCAGATTCATCGCGGTGACCCATGCTTCTCATGTCCAGATTTGGAAAACACCCAATCACCTGGCGCGTGAATTCGCGCCGTTTGAGCTGCACAGGACTTATACTGGCCATATGGACGATGTGCTTAGTATCCAGTGGGCCCAAGATTCACAGTGAGTAACGGTCTTATTGTTTTACACCACCACTCAGTAATGTCTTATAGATGTTTTATCACAACCTCGCGCGATATGACTGCGCGTCTGTTCACCTTGCATCCCGTAGAAGGCTACAGACCGAAAACGTTTGCAGGACACAGAGATGCTGTCCTCGGTGCATATTTTTCCACAGATGGAAAAACGGTGTGTCCTTGTCATAACTGAGCTCAGGTTTCTTAACTTTTTTCAGATTTACACCGTTAGTCGTGATGGTGCCTTGTTCACCTGGAAAGGAAAAGTTGAATCCGATCATGATTCTGACGAAGATAAAAAAGTATCTATAGCTTCTACATCGACATCTTCACTCTCCCTAAAAATCATTCACACCCGATGGGGTGTACATCAACGCCATTATTTCAATGTCCCTGGAAGTAATGTTTCTACCTCTTCCCGACCCGCAAAAGTTATCACAACATCCTTTCATGCTGCATCATCACTGCTTGTCGTTGGGTTCAGCACCGGTATCTTCGGCCTATGGGAGCTTCCCGCCTTCACCAATCTTCATACACTCTCAATATCCCAAGAAAGCATTTCCTCTCTCGCCGTTTCCCCTTCCGGAGAATGGTTGGCTTTCGGCGCGGCGCATCTAGGGCAGCTGCTAGTATGGGAATGGCAGAGCGAGTCATATATACTAAAGCAGCAAGGTCACTTCCTAGACCTGAATACTCTGACTTATGCACCGGATGGGCAGACGGTCGCAACAGGCGGAGACGATGGAAAACTCAAAATCTGGTCGACGCAGTCATCCTTCTGTTTTGTGACCTTTAGTGAACACTCCGCACCTATCACTGGCGTAGCGTTCGCTCGATACGGAACTAACGTGCTGTTCAGTGCGAGCTTAGACGGTACAGTCCGTGCATACGACCTAGTTCGATATCGCAACTTCCGCACTTTCACCTCTCCCTCCCCTGCGCAATTTACCTGCATCGCCGTTGACCCAAGTGGAGAGGTCGTTGCTGCTGGAAGCACAGATACCTACGAAATTTTTCTCTGGAGCGTTCAGACAGGTAAACTACTAGATATTCTTACTGGCCATGAAGCGCCTGTCAGCACTCTGGAGTTTTGTCCCGAAGGAACGAACCAGCTAGCAAGCGGATCTTGGGATCGAACTGTGAGGGTATGGAGCGTCTTTGGCCGGTCACGCGCTTCAGAACCCTTTGCTCTCAACTCCGATGTTCTCGCTCTTGCGTGGAGACCCGATGGGAAGGAGTTGGCAGTCAGCACCCTAGATGGGCAGATAACATTTTTCGACGTTGCTCAGAGTAAGCAGACCAATGTTATCAATGGCAGGAACGATATTTCCGGTGGGAGATTAGCGGATTTTCGAACATCTGCAGCAAATAGCACGGCAGGGAAGAGTTTCAATAGTCTGGCGTATACGGCGGATGGGCGATGTGTCTTGGCAGGTGGAAATAGCAAGTATGTGGTGCTATACGACGTACGGGAGGGAGAAGGTGTCCTTCTGCGCAAGTTCACCATATCAGAAAACTTGAGTTTGGATGGGACACAGGAATTCCTGGATTCCCGACGGGTGAACGAAGCAGGAGTCAATATCGACACATTGATGATAAACGACGACGACGATCTAAATGAGGAGAGACCGGTAGACACGTTACCTGGAGCACAACGAGGCGATATGAGCGTACGCAGGTACAGACGAGAAGCTCGAACAAAATGTGTTCGATTCTCGCCGACAGGACGCGCATGGGCTGCCGCGTCGACTGAAGGCCTTCTCATATACTCTCTTGATGCTTCACACTCCAACACCCCAAACAGCGGCGACTTTGATCCTTTCGAACTCTCAATTGACCTCACACCAGACTCGGTCCTCTCCACTCTCGAATCAAGATCCTACCTCCCCGCTCTTATCATGGCGTTCCGCCTGAATGAACAAGGACTCATCCAACAGGTGTTCGAAGGCGTACCGAGGGGAGACATCAAACTCGTTGTCAGACAATTACCGCTAATATACCTTGTACCGTTGATGAGGTTTGTGGGGGGGCATTTAAAGCAAACGCCGCACATTGAGTTTGGGTTGCTTTGGGTACATGCCCTATTGATGTCACATGGGAGGACTTTGAAGGCTGGAGGGGTGAGTGGTGGTGATTTGCCGAGTGTGTTGAGGATAGTGAAAGCGGCATTGGGGGAGTGCGAAGAGACGATTTCGAGGTTGTGAGTATGCGTCTCTGTGTCTATGTCGATATCGGCTCATTATTGTGCTACAGATGTGACGAAAATGTTTCTAGTTTGTCTTACATCGTCGACCAGGGCAAATTGGTTAAGCAACGGGAGCAAGAAGGCCACGAGAGGGATGTTGAGATGGATGGTTAGCCAGATTTTTAACAGTTCAGGCAGGCAAAAATAGGCATTGAGACGATCTCAAAAAAATTTGGTGTCATGTTCGAACTTCGAATATTTGACACCGCTATTTTAACCACAATTGGCTAAAATATAGCCGGTCGTGTGGGTCCATGTGTGAACCAGGTACATTCAAGACTTATCGCCAGGGCCACCCCAGGGAGAGCGGAGGGACTGCGAAGCATATGCAGACAGATACAGAGACTATGCAGACGAGGTTTATCAGGGTATATCCTATCCAGTTTCCACGTATTTCGGATGCGCTTCTCCAATCAAATAAGGCTGAATATCGTAATGATTGTTTGGTACAGGGAAACTTTTTCTTCCAGTCCCTACTTAGGGCCAGTTACTTTAGCTCAACAAAGAATTAATCCAGATGGAGAAGTATATAATGCAATCACAATCATACGGTCGATCGGATCCATAATCGCTAGTATAAGTAAGGCTCACAAAACGACATGATCATCTCAACGCCATTATATCCCTTCATGCTCCAAGTCAACCCGATAAACGCTCTTTCTCTTCTTTTCTTCGCTTTCGTCTTCACCATCTGGGCACGATGGAGAAACTCACGACAATACTCTCTTCCCCCAGGTCCCAGGAAGCTTCCAATCGTAGGGAACTTGTTCGACATCCCCAGCAAAGGTTACATTTGGCTTGAATACGCAGAAATGTGTAAAAAATACAGTGAGCCCTCCCCGCTATGTTGAGCGTATACTCAAGAAGACCGCCACTAGATTCAGACATTATTCACCTAAGCGCCCTTAGAAATTCTATTATTGTTCTAAATTCCGCACAAGCCGTAAGCGATCTTCTTGAGAAGCGGTCCTCACTGTACTCGAGTCGACCTCCAACAGTGAGTTATGTCTATCCAGCAGTTTGTTCGCTGAATTTTCGTAATTGGCAGGTTATGCTAGGGGAACTGATGGGGTAAGAAACGTTATTCGATCAATTCCACTGTCCGATTTCAATAACTCTCCTACAGGTGGGGAACTACTTCTGTGTTTCGACCTTACGACGACGTATGGAAAGCTCAGCGGAAAATATTCATACGTGCAATCCCTCCGACAGACGCAAAGCGTTTTCACTCAAAACAAATCGCAGCAACTCATGATCTTCTTCGAGTTCTTGCGCATTCCGACGATATCATGAAAGATTTGCATACGTGAGCATCTCCAATGCATCATATGCGTAGGAAAACGGATTTACTCATATCTTCCAGATGGGCTGCGGTATTTATCATGGATGTAACCTACGGAATCCAAGGGGAGGAAGCCAAACCCTTCCTCAAGACCGCGATCGAAACCTTGGATTCTATGGCCATTGCGGGAACTCCCGGTGCATTTTTAGTAGACCAGATTCCCATTTGTAAGTGAATTACCATGCATTTCTCTCTAAAGTCTGACACCAGAGTCCAGTAAAATACGTACCAGAGTGGTTTCCAGGAGCCGATTTCAAGCGTAAAGCGAGAGAATGGAATATTTTGCGCATAAAGATGACCGAAGATGCTTATCGTGTAACCAAAGAACGAACGGTACGTTAGTTATCATTGGATTCTCATATTCTCTTCAACATCACCCACCACAATAATTAGGCTGCTGGGACCGCTACATCGTCTCTTGCATCGGTCGCCCTTAAACAGATGGATCTTACCAAGGACATAGCACAGCAAGAAGAGCTAATCAAAGCAGCATCTGTGACTGCGTATGGAGGTGATCTTCGCCAAGTTCATCTATCAGTCTGCGTGACTTACAGCTTACTTATCTCCAAAGGTGGCTCAGACACAACAGTTGCAGCTTTGGGGGCCTTTATCCTGGTGTGCATAATATTTTGAATGTCATATATATTGCTCTAACGAAATACAGGCTATGTTAATGAATCCTCATGTTCAAACAGAAGCTCAGCGCGAGCTCGACAAGGTTCTAGCACCAGGAGATTTGCCAACCTTTAACGATGAGCCAGATCTTCCATATATTTCGGCGATCGTTCGAGAGGTATTGAGGTACCAGCGAATTTCTTATTAGCTTTTTATACACTCATAGTCTACTTCAGGTATCAGCCAGTCACGCCTCTAGCTTTCCCACATCTGGTCACCGAAGATGATATATACTCAGGATACCTAATTCCGAAGGGCTCGATTATCATGCCAAATGTTTGGTAAGTTTACCATCCGCCCAAGTTCCTTGGCCATTTCTAAGAGGATAATAAGGTCAATTTTGCACAACGAGGAGGATTACCCTGATTCCGACCGGTTCAACCCTTCCCGCTACCTCGATGCTAATGGGAACATAGACCCCAATGTTAAGGATCCAATAGGACCTGCGTTCGGATTTGGCAGGCGCTCTTGCGTGAGTGCCATATCTGCTCAGAGATTTTCAGTGAACTGATACATACATATCATAGGCTGGTAAGCATATCGCACTAGCATCGTTATGGATTGGAGTGGCGTCCATTTTAACCTGCTATCGCATCGAGCCAGAGATTGATGAGCATGGAAACTTAATGGAGCGAAAAGGGGAGTGGTATCCAGGACCGACACTGTTTAACCACCCGCTTCCTTTCAAATGCCGCTTTATCCCTCGCTGCTCTGAAGATGTAGAAGCATCATTGGGCGTAAAGCTTACTTAAGAGTGTACATCAGTCGTGCCGCGGCAAAAGGCCAAAGCTGTAATTATCAAGTCTTAAAAAAGGCAATTGTTAAGATAGGTGTTGAGTGTTATGCCATACACGACTCAATTTTTTATGATCAGGCCGCAGAGTGACGATATCAAGCTGAGTTGTTATCCTAAATAAAATGCCGTGGTCATCGAATTCATCAGAAGTCTTTTTGAACATCCAAAAATTGTATGTATTTTAGAGAACCACGCGTTAATAGCTCCTCAATCGAATACTTGTAGGTACTGAGGTGACCTCACAGGGCTAAATTACCTTGGAAGACCATGTAGCAAGCTAGGACCAGTGTATTTACAGCGATAGACATTTGCAACAACCTTCCCCAGTGCGCTCAAATCCACACATACGCATCCGCAATACCGCGAATTTTTTTTTGAGAGTTTAAAAGTCGACAGATACTCAGAAGCAGCTAGAAATACTTGGGCTCACGCGAAGTATCTTATTCTTGATAGTATATTTCCAACGCATTCCATGGGCCAATCTATTCTTTTGTAGCATTTGCTTGAGGTGTGTGCTGAATTGTACACTACACCAACCAAGCTATACTCAAGTTTACTGAGTTTCTTCGCTTCACAGCAACTCCCAATAAACACTGAATAAGTTCCTCATTCATGTCGAAATCATTTTGGTGATGCAACGTTGCAACAAATACACATGTTATTAAAGCGAATCATATCAATATGCAAAACTGAGGTGAATGAGTTGTGCTAAGTGCTTGTGTTTAGTAGAGATTGTAAGTAGAGAAGCCTATAGATACAAGCGAAGAACTAGTCTTTGTTTTCGGGTAGTGGATTAGTGAGCGGGAAGTGCGAATTAATGTCTATGTCCTAGTGTGTACTGACATGGCAGTCGTGATTGAGGTCATAAAATGAAGTGAATCTTACACTCGACTCAAGACACATAATTTGGCAAATGAAAAAATACAAGCAAGAAAAAAAAACATGGAAGGGCGAATTCGAAAGGTAAGCTAAGATCAGATAGTCAACTCACTGAGAGAAACCAAAGGTACATCCATAGGCATCATAGGATACGTTCGCCTATCGAACTCCACCTGAAGCTTTTCCGCACCACCCTTTTCGGATCCAGAGATTCGCTCGAAAACCTTCTGCACTGCGGTACTCTCCAGCTGGAGATTGGGAATATCGGGGAAGCATAGAGTGACGCTGAAACGTTTCAAACGGGAAAAGTTGTCTGCAGAGCTATCGCACCACCGTGATCTAACGAAATCACGCATTGGCATAACCTGGAAGATCGGGTCAATGTCGAGAGCGACGTTTTCCAGCGTGGCTAGCCGCGAACTCGATTCACCATTGAGAGTTGAGCGTGACTTTACAGAACGCAAGGAACTTCGTCGATGGATGACCGACGACAACCTGTCGGAGGAATCACGTACAGGCAAGGTGATATACTCCAAAAGCCCTGGCCAAACAGGTCTATCCCGCCTCACATGGAGCGTGACCAAACTCTTGGTTATGTTTGGCAAATCAAGATATCCCTGGACGTGTTCCTCTTCCAAATCGGCGCCGACAGAGCCCATACCATCCCACAAAGGCGAGATGAATCCTAGGCGAAGCGACGTGACTGAGGAAGATGCACGCTCAAGGAACCCAAGGAATGAATCGTGCGGCCAGGATAGATCGAGATCCTCTGGTAGCTCCCCAGAAACCATTTCTGCTGAATGGTTATTGTCTGCGAATTGACCAATCTCCAAAAGCACCTCGCGCATGGCAGGGAGCGTAAGATTGTCGAACAGCTGGATAAGAGCCTCTCCTGACGCGCCATGTGACGTATGAAGCTCGAAGGTTTCCAAAGCAGAGTGTTCGACCATGGAGAGAGCGGAGAAATCATCGTCGTCCACGTCAAAGTGCAAGAGACCTGCGACGTAAATTTTGCACACCTTCAAACTAGGAGCGGCGTTTCGCAAAAGGCTGAGAAGAGTCGCAGAAGTGATGGTGGGGAGTTCAATAGTCAAGAACTCGAGGTGAGGTAGAGATAACGTAGACAAAGCCTCATCTGCTACACCCGGAAGCTTCAGCCGGAGGTCTTCTAGTACCGGCGCAGAACGTATCAGAGAGAGTGCCCATTGCACCGGGAACAATTCCGGATTTTGAATGAAAGATGACGTTGAATATCCGAGTTCGAGGGTCTCCATTCTCGAAGCCGTCATGCTTTCTGATATGTCAGGGAGTCCTGCCCAACTATGCAAACTGTCTTCAAAATGAAGAGAGAAAGATCGCCAGCGATGTATTTGAGTAATGGAAGCGTACACGAGGTCCAGAGACAGCTGCTCAAATTCGGCGTCAGGTAACTGTGGAAACTTCTTGCGCAGGTTGAGAGTAAACCGTAAGGGGAGGCCTGTGGCAGCTTTGACCCGATCCACACGGCGGAGAACGTCTGAGACACTCTGTTTGGTAACGTAGGGAGCAGAAAACGTGGTCCAAAGTGATGGAGACGATAGAGCGACTTGGCGCCATGTTCGGCAGACATGAGTGAGAGTCTCGCCGTTTCCAGAATCTGCAACATAGTGATGGAAAATCTCCAGCAGCTATCACAAGATGAAGAACATAAGCATGATATTGAATACTCATAGTATGCACTTACCAAGTCGGAAGGAATCTGCCTCATGCTGCATCCGACAACTCCACGGTAGATGTCAATGGTATCCGACATTTCATCTAGTTCATCATTCAAGAGTAACCTCTGGCGGTCCAAAAGCTCTCTCTGGCGATCAAGGACTTGTTTCCTTCGTTCCAGGTCAGACAGCTTCTGTCGCTTGGAGTTAAGAAGAGCATGTATTTCTACAGCTTCCTGCGATGAAGGCTGTTCATTTGTTCGTAGGAGATCCACAGGGTTGAGGGGGGGTAAAAGAGAATGAACAGATGGGAATGTAGATACAGAGGCAAAAGAGGCGATTGTGTCAAGAGAAGTCTTGGCTGAGATGTCGGTGACCTCTGAGTCGTTTGAGTCTTCTGAACTTCGCTGCATATGCGCCTGGTACTGGCGCAGCTTCATGAAAAGAAAAAAAAAAGGATCAGTAAAGAGGATTGAAATTAAGGGGATGCAAGTAACCTTATTAGACATTTTGAAGCCCTTGTGGCGGAGCTTGCTCCTGAACCGGTCTAACAGCGTAAAGTGCATCGTAATCGTTAAGTTGCAGAAGACCCGACACACAACAATATTTCCATGAGTGAGTTTTTATAGTGATAGATCATGATAGAAATGACAAAACAAAAGAAGACAAAAAGAAAAACATGTCGTAAAGACGGTGACTCGCATTTCAATGCGGCAATTACAATTTTAATGTCGGGCCTGAAGGGAAAGGCTGAGTTCCGGCCTCGCGGTACCATAGAGATGTACTGTACATATGGGAAGCACAAGCAAAACTCCAATTAATTTCGCTAAACATCGATGAAGAAGTGCGGAAGTTTGAGAAGAACAATTGTAGGTCCTCACAAATTACAATGTTTTTGTGATGATAAGATAATGAAAGTTTACAACTGCTAATTGGGTAAAATCGAGCCAGCGGGCCGCTTGCCCTTAACCTGCCCTTGACGATGCCAACCCCTTACAGAAGGACTCCGAGGGACAGACAGACATCTCAAACAGTTACACCTAACGCTACTGTATGGATCTATGTACGTACTCAACGTGCTCAACGTTCAGCCCCGGGGACTACGACATCGGAGCTTGTCCGTCCAACGCCCGTCAACCGTCCGTAAGATGCAACAGCTTAACCATGCAGTACTTAGCATGCAATCCTTCAGCGCTTCAAAAATACTTTGTTGATTGACAGGACAAGTATGAGGTATATCCGAGTCATAAATTAATACATTGCGCTGACTCGTATATGTATACAGTAACGACGGGGACAACCAGGCTAAGTCGCACGCCTTGTAAGGAATTAGATACCTTGTTGCCGTTTCAGTATGAGGACATATACTGTGTCCCTCAGCGTCACCCTCAGATCTCTTGCAAACCATAATTCATGGTAAAAGAAAATCACATACTAATCGGACTCACTCATGTGAAAGAATATCATTTCCTCGTGTCGACAATCTCCGATTCCGCACGGCCAGTCTTCCAGTTACATATCTATGTGTAATATATCCTTGATTCCTTGGCAGAAACATGTTAGGAAACCTTCGTCTTATTGGAGATTATCTGATCTAACACCGATTTAACAACACCAGTTTTCCAAGCGAGGGGACTGTTATGAACGCGGACAAAAAAAAAAAAGACGCGATTCAACAATGATACCTCCATTGCCGTTCAAAGCTGTTCAAAGTTGCGCGTATTATAACGCATCCATGATAACACCGCACTTCAAATGGTTGGGGATCAGGTTAAATTGGATTGGAGAGCTATAATATGTGGATAATATGGCTCTCTTTCCATAATTCGCAATCTCAAGCTAAACATGACATCGGCGGGGCATTAGCCAAGGAATAAGATGTTTTAGTAACACCACCGTGAAGTGATCCCTTTGTCTTTGAACGACACCTTGAGGTTTTTTGTTTGGTTTATTTTTTCCGTGGGTACAGGTAAGAAGAAGCAACTTGAGGTGTGTTAAAGATTTGTTGAACAAAGACATTTTGCAGATGCCCTGCTACTCCGCCGGAGTCTGAATGCCCTTCGAGATGTCAGCAAATTAAGTGGGACACGCGATGCTTAGTGTATTCACTCTGAGTCCTGAGTGCAAACCAGTGGGAGGTACTTGGGAGGTGTGTGTTTTTGGCAGAGAGCAGTGGCGTCTAGCTTTTGAGTTTGAGGCTACTATTCGGAAGAATATTAACTTAGCACAGTTCCAAAAATATATAATAGCAGTTGCTATTATTGAAGCGAGCGAGAACTTTCGCGGCGATGAGCTTTGACTTGAGTAAACATAATGGGAGACCTGCAAGGTCTTCAAGCAGCGAAAGAGCGTACTAAATATAGATTGGTAGAGTAGTTTTGTTGCCTGCACCAAAATTCATTGCCTTTTGTAATTACATAAATATTATATTGATTATTTTTGTTCGTTCCTGGTTTTCCGCGTATATAACTGGAGCAGACGACAACATCAAGTTCTTTCATTTTCCATCTCAGTTCCCAAGTCTCTCCAGGTTTTGCTCCAGGTTCTCCCCCTGTACTTAGAGCCTCACAAGTGCCCTCTCCGAGTCTGTCAGGCGATGGTACCTGGAATCTGGTTACAAAAACAAGATCGTGCTCGCCACAAATAAACAGAACAACGTATCCCTCAAGCAACATTTCAATGTTTCAACAGAGTCATAATTTAGTTCTTGAAACTGTAGAATGCCATAGCCCATAGCGCCAGTGCTGTTTCCTCTCCATGATGTTCCCACGTTTTTCGGCTTCTGCGCAGCTGGAGCATTCTACAAAATGTCACTCTGATTCGCTCTGATTGTGCTTCGATATTCTGCTGCAAAAGAAAAATATACAGTCTCTTTGACTAAAAAAAACAGAGATCTACTCGCAAGAAACTCCGACGTTTTCGGAGTAGGTATACCGGGAGAACGCATCGTGAAGTGGAGCGAGTGGATTCTTTGCTATGCTACAAGTTTTTAATTAGCTTCGAGCTTCGAATTGTCTTTCGTTTCCGTTACCTCCATGTCCTTCTCTGAAAGTAAACGATATGCAATTTTTGTTCTGTCTTTGGTAGAGCACCTTCACTTCATTTTCTGAACTCTGAAGCCAACTACCGCTTTCTCAGTTTGCTTTTCTTTATACAACTACGCTTTTACGTGGCAGGTTTCAACACCTTGTTACCACCCCAAACCCCATTGCTCTCGAATCCGAACCAATATTCGAAAAGGAAAACGCGACGTTGGTTATTCTGGCACGAAATTCAGAACTGAAGGGCGTGTTATTGAGCATGAAGAGTCTCGAAATGCACTTCAATACGCGATTTCAGTATCCCTATGTGTTGCTAAACGACGAGGAGTTTACGAATGAGTTCAAAGGGTGTGTATTGCGGCCGTGTTTTTGGGTTTTTGGCTCATTGTCTTTGAACACGGCAGTCGTGTAATGCTCGCAACTAACGCGCCCGTTCAATTTGGATTGATTCCGAGAGATCATTGGGTACAACCTGCTTGGGTTGATGAGGCCAAAGCAGAGCAATCGCGTGAACGCCTGAAGGCACAGAACATTATATACGGTGGTGCGTAGCAGGAGTCCTTCCTTCATATCTCTGATCACAATAGTATACAGATAGTATATCGTATCGAAACATGTGTCGCTTCAACTCGGGGGTTTGTTGAGTCATTCCAAGCTATAAACGATAACTGAAATGTAGCGCAGTACTTTTTCAAGCATCAGCTACTCCAACAATATAGGTATTATTGGCGGATCGAGCAAGTTCTTTCGTCTTTTTCTAAGATTCGGACGACTGACTGCCCTCTCAGACCCGATGTAAAATACTTTTGCGATATCAACTACGACCCATTTAAATTCATGATCAAAAACAACCATACCTATGGTGACAACCTCCCTACTCCAGCTAGCTGTGTCTCACCCTCAATGGACAGGTTTCACAATCGCATTGTATGAAACGCCTGAGACGGTCACTACCTTATGGGACAGCGTTAAAGGCAAGCTACGAGATCTTTCTCGCCAAGAACAACGCTCACGCTGTATGCAGAGTTCATGGTCAAATACCCTCAGTACATTGCTAACGATAATGCTATGGACTTCCTCAGCGATGACGGCGGAAAGACTTATAATATGTGCCACTGTATGAGCCTCTCGCTCTTCATAATCGTTATATTTTCTAACCTCTACTCTTTGAGTCTGGAGCAACTTTGAAATTGCAGACCTGGACTTTTGGCGTAGTGAAGCATACCAAACGTTCTTCGAGTTTCTCGATAACACAGGCGGATTTTACTATGAGGTAATGTTTCCCTTCCGCGGTCTTGAGAATGCGAATAACATCTCAGATTTTAGAGATTCGGGGATGCACCAATCCATTCGATCGCCGCCGCACTATTTCTTCCAAAACACAAGTTGCACTTCTTCCGTAATATTGGCTACCAACATTCCATCTATCAGCATTGCCCTTCCTCTTATGAAGCAGGAAGCAATACGTGCTCCTGCAGCTGGTGGAATACTATAGGTAGGAAATTTGGTTCAATTTGATTCGCCTTGGTTGATCTAACGGCTCAAAGATTATACAAAAGCGTCGTGTTTACCACGGTATGAAGCTATGATGAGCAAGGAGCTAGGCATGACAGCGAGTCCGTTGCCGTGGTATTGACCAGTCGACAATGCCGACATGTTTAACCTGACCGTTATGTACGATCTGCTAAGTATCCCTAGAAGATCGGATTCAATCAGATTGGTTTCACCCAACCCCCGTCCCTTAAACCTTTCTCCATCGACCAACCCAAAACCTACAATTTCCTTTCCTTACACCCAACGCTTCCTCATCAAGGTCACTGACGGACAACGATCCAAGCCACTTTGAACCGTCCTTGTCCGACTTGTATTCGGGATGTTCTTCGAAAGTGAGACCAGCCTCGGCGGCTTTGTCCATAAATGAACTGCAAACGGCGGGGCGCGTATACTTCCCTGCCTAGCATTAAAGTTCAACAGCTGTCAGCACTCTCACGAATGGAATGTTTACCGCCACAAAAACCCTTGCGTCCGCTGTCTTTTTTAGAAGAAAGGAGACTGATTTTATTAGTGCGTCGTGCGACGCGTGAAAATGAAGCAAGTCTGACAGAATAACGATTTCAAAACCTGAGGCCCCAGAAGGCAGAAAAGCTCTATTGAAAGAGATCAGATCTCTTGATTCCAATATACAAAACTTACAATAGTTCCTGTGCGCCTTGGCCCCATTCGTATCCTGTATAATGCAATTTACACGACGGTGAGACCAAGATCTGGTTACGCTCGATGTTATGTTTTAGATTCTCCAGTATGACAGGATCGGGATAGTCCGACGTTACTACGAGTGACGGTACATTGGAGGGATCTGAGATGATACATGATGCGAGGGATGGGAGAGAACATCCAGCACCCAGTTCAATCACTGGTTAGGCAAGCGTCGGAGACACATGTAGGAGGATTGGAACGCAATACAGACCGGTTTTTCCCCGTAAAGGGATCAAGCCACGTTCGATTCTTTCTGTGAGAAGTAGTGAGGGTGAAAACAGATTGTCGGCCAGCAGCGTGTTTGCTTTTCCTTCCTAGAATACAGGTTGAATACAACAGAGAAGTACAAGGAGAAGAACAAACCTTGGGTGCCACGGTGACTCGGAGAGGTCCGTATGAAATGATTTCGTCAGTGATAACTGGCTTTCCTTCTAAGAAAGACACAGCATCACTTAGAATATCCTCGAAGGACTCTGATGGCATTTTAATAGTTTTGGAACTAAAGTAAGAAGCGTAATCGCTGGGCGCTTATCAAACGCTCTTGTTAGCAGCTACGATTAAAGGCGATCTCGACAAGAGAGAAAAGGCCTAATGAAAGGACGGTAGCTGCTTCCTTGTAAGCTTCAAGGCCTTGTTTCATTTTTCTGTACGGTAATATCTGATGGAAATTCTAGATTCTCTGAACTGAGCACATATCGGCCACGAGGCGTTATTTGAGCCAAGGCCGTCATCTCCAGGCAAACTTGTCCTGAACTCTCAACTTTTGCTGTAACTGTTTGTTCGTCACGTCCTTCAATGACGAGCCCACTTTCCTCAGCGTCTGCTGCTTCGAAGATGGCAGCACGGCGTGATCCTGACCTTGAGCCTGACGAGCAATGGAAGGAAAATCTCAAGGCTCAGATTCAGCTCAACCTGGCCTCAATGGTCAAGGACGCGGAGACTCAGTATAAGGATAATTTGGAGAAGAATCCAGCAGATGGCGACCGTTTGAAGATGGAACTTGCTGCGGCTATAGATACCATAAAGAAGCTAGCGACAGAGGAGTTCAAATCCCAGCTGGAGCGAGAAAGATCCCAGCGCCGCTGGGCTACAGGCCAAGAGCTTCCACCGGAGTTAGCAGAGGACATGAAGAAGGAGCAACAGGCCATATGGGACCAGATACACAGTGGGAAGAATTCCGCTACGTCCCCTACTGATGATGCACTGGCAACTGTAAGTCTCGCTGCTATCACAAGACCTTCGCTAATACTGCTTCATTAGAGCCCTTCTGACCTCAGAAACTCTACTTCCGTGCAATCATCTGTCAGTCCAAGTGTAAATGTCTTCCCTCCACCACGTCTTTCTAAACCGACTCCAAGGGCCACATTGCCAGAACCTAGGCCACCATCACAAGAGGACACCGACGAGGAAAGTGACGCTGCACATAACAGAAACGCCCGATCTCAGCCTATCATTCCTCCAACAAAGCCTCGCGACGATGATGTCGGATTCGGACGGCATTCTTGGGAATCTAATTCTGTTAATCTCGATCGAGTTCCGCGTCCGTATTCCTCTAGTACCACGCCTCCGAAGCCCACTCCGGAGGTTTTCTGGATTCCTCCCGTTTCTTCAGAGGAAATTCCTGCCTCTAGCCGGCCTCAACGGAGAGGTAGTACAGCAAGTATAAGGTCTACAGGATCTACAAGCTCGCGACGTCCGCCTATCGCTAACACCATTCCAGAGACTACCTCTACCAGCGACACTGATCTAGCCGCCAAGGCTGAGCAAGAACGTGCACGCATCCAGGATGCCGATCAAGCTTGGCGCAAGCTTGATGCTGCAAAGGATAAGGAAGCAGGTCTAGGTCGCCGTCGTACGTTGGACGCTGCACGCAGTCCTTCAACCCCCACTGCCCCCGATCCAGGAACATCGCCTGTTGCGAGCAATTTGTCGTCTTCGCCTTCTCAATCTCGCCGTCCTCCCACTCCTCCTCTGAACACCAAACCAATATATCGGAAGCCTTCCTTTGCGCAGGATAGTCCTTCGCATTCGCTGTATAGGCAACCTTCGTTTACTCAGGATGCCGGACCACGCAGCGCTCGCCCAAATCCAAGCCATCTCTCGTTATCTCGTCCGCCTGATATGTCCTTCAATGGTGACAGGTATGTCCGATTTCTTTCATGAAGGGAATAAGAATCTCACAACCGTTTACCTAGCGACAGTTCGTACTCTCAGACCCCGATTTCCGCCACCTTGGCCCTTGCCCAAGCTGCGGAAGGCTATCCTCCAGCATATGCTGTGTCTCCTCTTTCATACCATCGTTCCCCATCGCCGCTCCATGACCCAGATTTCAACATGCGAACACGATCTAGAAACCCCTCTAATGAGCCCCGATACCCAACCGCTCCCTTTTCTGCAGGACCACTCTCTTCTCACAATACCCCATTTCAACAAGGAGAACAAGCTTATCCTTCTCCGCCTCCATCTCATCGCGGTGCTTACTCATCTTCCCGCTCCTCTACGCAGCAACAGCCTCCCTACTCTGCCTCTCCATATTCTAGTTCACAGTCCTCCCAGATTCACACGGCATACTCATCACGTCCTTCTGATGACGCTGAATCTGTCCACTACTCCAATGGGCCCTCCAGGTCACGATCTGGAATGGGAAACCCGCATCCTGACTCCCACCAGCAATCCAATGTCCGTTCTTCCATCGCCTCGCCAGACGCTTGGCGTTCGTGGTCCCAGCAACAACATCCGCGGGATTTGCGCTCCCCCATGTCTACCAACAGCCTTCGTGAACAACACAGACAACAGCCAACGCGGGACAAGTATCATTCTCCCATTTACACTGACGTCCTTGTCGATCGACCGGAAGGCTCAGGAGAGGACTCGGAAACAACGACAGAGTCCGGGAGTGAGGAGTCGTCTCCCAAATCTCCCCCGCAATCCAACTTTTCCTCGAACACGAGTCATTCAAGTAATTCCGTGCGTCCCATGAACATGAAACTCAACTCGAAGGCGGATATTCAACGGGTTCCGGCGGATGTTGAAAGTTTGGAATATCATCAGATGCAGGCTAAGGAACGGAAAATGCAGAGAGAGGCGAGCGCCGCTAAAGCTAAGAGGAAAGAAATGGAGAAGCAAATTGCAGAGGAGGAGGAAAATAGGGCAAGAGAGGCATCAGCAGCTGAAGAGTCCCGGAGGCGGAAGCAGGAAGAAGAGGCTGCCAGGAAACGGGAGGAGGAAGAGGCAAGGGCTAAGCAACGGGAATTAGATGCTAGAGTTGCCAGAGAACGGGAGATCGAGGCCCAAAGAAAGAAGGAAGATGATACTAGACGCAGAAATGAAGCTTTACGGCGTAAAGAGGAAAAGAAAGAAGAAGAAAGGCTCAAGGAGGATATGAGAAGACGAGCACTAGAGGAGGAAGAAGCTAAACTAGAACTTGCAAAGGAAGAGGCTCGAAAGGAGGAAGCAAGAAGGGAGAAGCTGAGAAAAGAGGAGGATGAACTCCGACGACGAGAAGATGAGGCACGAAAGCGCGAAGACGAAATCAGGAGGAAGGAGGAGGAGCTTCAACGCATGATGTTGGAGGAGAAGCAGCGAGAGTTCCAGCGTCTTGAGCAGGAGGCTCGCCGCAAAGAAGAAGAGGCACAAACTCGTGAGCGACTTGCTCGCCTTCGTGAAGAGGAGGCCCGGAGAAAAGAAGCCGAAATTCAGGAGCGTGAGAGACAACTCCGAGTCGCAGAGGAAGAGCTCAGGCGTCGGGAAAGAGCTGCACAAGAGGACGCGCGGCGTCGGGAGAGGGCTGCTCAGGAAGAAGCTCGGCGTCGGGAGGAAGAGAGGGCAGCTCAAGAAGCAGAAGAGTTGCGCTTGCGTCAGGAGCAGGAGAGAGTTGCACAAGAGGAGCGACTGCGGGAGGAGAGAGCCGCGCGGGAGGAGCGACTGAGGGAGGAGAGAGCCGCACGGGAGGAGCGGTTGCGTCAGGAAAAGGCTGCTGCTGAGGAGGTCATGCGTCAGCAAAGAATCGCCAAAGAGGAGCAAGAACGTCTGGAGAGCGAGATTGCTTGGAGGGACCATGAAAGGCGTAAAGCTGAAGAAGCGCGAACTGCTACCCGCAGGGAAGAACAAGCAGCCATCGATCGGAAGAAAAGGGAGGACGAACGGAACCAGATTGAAACTGATGCCAAACGTAGGGAGCAGGAAAAACGTCAGGAGGAAGAGCGGAAGCGTATGGAGATGGACAAAATGGCGCAGCAAAAGGAATTTCAACGACGAGAGGAAGAGATACGGAATAGGAAGCGACAAGATAGCGCGGCATCATGGGAGACCTGGACTATTCCGACTTCTGGTTCTACCAGTTGGGGCACCAGCCAACCCTCACCCAATCCACCTACTTCGGGAACTATCCCTAATGGTGGAATGAGCACTCCACAACGAAGTAATACCACCTCTTCCGCCTCTGGCTGGTCTACTAAGCCACCGACTGGACCAACCACCCCTTCTACTCCAGGATGGTCTGCTACTCCAAAGTCTGCTGCATCAGCCAGTGCCAGTCGCACCTCTTCTACCTCCTCTAGCAATCCGACTCCCAAGACTCGTACTGGATCTACTGGGTCCTCTGCAAACCCCTCATTCGGTGCTCCTCTTACCGAGGAACAGTGGCACACACGCAATGAAGAGCAGTTCCGTGCCCAGCAGGAACGATTCCGGCAGGAACAAGAGCGCCTCGAGCGAGAACGGATGGCTAAATCCGGCAAAGTCCAAGGCAGCAAAGAAGAGGTCATCAAGACATTTGAGCACCATGCTCGACTCTGGGAGAAGCTTCCAGAGTATACCGAGTTACGGTGGGACATCTTCCCTTGGCCGATGCTCAACAAACCTTCATCGCCCGAGGATATCACTTACAACGCTATCAGGACGTATGTGTTATCGCCACACTATCCGGAAAAGGAGAAACCACAGAAGGATCGCATTAAGGAGCACATTCGTAGATGGCATCCCGATCGATTCGAAACGAAACTGCTGACGAAGGTGATTGATGCTGACAAGGAGAGGGTGCGGGAGGGTGCGGGGAGCGTAGTAAGAAGTTTGAATGATCTTTTGACTAAATCGAATACTCCGAGTTTCTTTGACTAGTATCTTTCTCTTATCTTTCTCTCATTTATATCCTGATTGTATCTTGTTTTACTGCTGCATTTTCCGTTGTCTCAAAGCATATGCATAAGTCGTTAGGTTTGGCGGTATGACTGTATCTATTACAACTCCCTCTCTCATACATATATTGCGCATGTACTTTTCTTCAACTACTCACAACCATTTGTACAACCTTATGTAAAAAGCTCGAGAAACTGAGTAGGTCGTTCCAAGTTTCATCACCTACTAAGCCGAATTCGAATGTAACTGGTTCTCCATACGATAGGTTTGCGGTAGGCTTCCAGCATACTGTTGGGTGCAATTCTACGCGAGTTATTTACGTGTTTTGGTCGAAATGCTTGACGCTTTTGAAGGCATGCGCACCGTTTTACTAACTCCGATAGTGCCGATGTTGCACCGATAAACGCCGGAACAAGAACCGCGTAAAATTTTAAATTTGTCCCCAACCCCAATGAATGCTTTTCTTTCTTCATCTCTCCCTCCAGAATCTGTTGGATGAACAGATACTGGTTACAGCCACGAGGAGTACGAAACTACGCCAGATCCTTGACGAAAAAGATGGAAAAGGAGCAAGACCTTAAATCTTGGCTTAGCCCAGTTAACCAGTAGATCCAGCTCGATCAATGGGAGAAACTCATCAACTGGGTTCACTAGGAAGCAAATTACATGCTGCATTAGCCTCTCGAGAAGCCAGATCTATCCGCAGAAGGTTACCTGAACCCACTGTGCTCGGAAAACAGTCACTGATCGACTTTACATCTAATGACTACCTTTCGCTCTCGACAAATCCTCTTTTGCGTGCACGGTTTCTTCAAAAGATTACAGAACCAGAACGAGGACAAGTCCTTGGTTCTACGGGATCGAGACTACTCGTCAATCCTGTTGCACATGATCGTCTAGAACGACGAATGGAGGCGGTTTTTACGAGGCCGGGACCAAGGAAACATGACGACATGCCACAGGTCGGGTTACTATTTAACTCAGGCTTTGATGCCAATGTTGCCTTCTACACTTGTATCCCTCAGTCTGGAGATGTAGTAATACTGGATGAGTATATACACGCCAGCGTTTGGGATGGTGTTCGTGCATCTCGAGTAGAACAGGACTGCATCAAAACTTTCGAGCACAATAGCATCGAGTCACTTTGTTTCGTAATCGATTCACTATCAAACACCGTCGTAGAGCGGCTGCAAACTGGCACCTCGTCTCTCTTTATCGCAGTCGAATCATTGTACAGTATGGACGGTACTCTTTCTCCGCTACGAGAAATCAACTCCCTCCTCTCAAAATTATTCCCCAAAAACTCATATCTGATTGTCGATGAAGCTCATGCTACCGGTATCTACGGTCCTCCTGGTCGCCCGGGATGTGGAAGGGTTAGCCAGCTGGGGCTGGATGGTGGATTAGGCAGTCGTGTGGGTATAAAAGGGAATGGTATGGACACCAGCGAAGACTGTAGAGTGCTTGCTAGATTACATACTTTTGGAAAAGCTCTGGCTGGCAGTGGCGGTGAGACTGGATCATTTTCCGTGGTGGGATACTCATGCATCGATATCCAGCAATTCTTTTAACAACCCCACTTCTTACATCTTACCTAATTAACTACGCACGCCCACTTATATACACCACCGCTCTTGCCCATCCGAATGTCATCTTGGTAGAGGCTGCCTTTGATTTAATGGTGGATGGAGAAACTGACAAGGTGAATTAATTATTCTTTTTCGTATTCTCTTTATTGATCGCATTTGTTTTCCCATAACAGCTCTCAACTCACCTTCTCGCTCTCTCGTCGTATCTCATAAGCCTTCTGCAAACCAGGCTCAATGAGGCCGGAATACCACCAGAGATCATTTCGCTCCCTCCCCATTTTCTCCCCATTTCCACTACCTTACCCTCTTTCGTCCCAACACCCATCATTCCTCTCTTACTCCATATCCACGTCCTCTCTCCGCTCACCTTCTTACCCTCGGTATTAATGCCCGTCCAATCACCTGGCCCACCGTTCCACGTGGCAAGGATCGAGTGAGAGTGTGTCTACACTCAGGAAATACTCGGGAGGATGTCGAAGCACTGGTGAGTGGCGCCGTTGAGTGGGCGCGGACGTGGGCCGGCGAGAGCAAGCCGAAGGATAGTGGAAGAGAAACTACACGGTCACAGCAGAGTAGAACCAGGCTGTAAAAAACTTGTGACATCATGACTTTCCTATAGAACTGTTAACAAATAGAACTATGTTGTACTCTCATCTCATTGTCGCGGTCCGTGGCGGAAAGGTTGTACTCCAAAACAACGCGACTCCATGATTGACTTGAGAGCCTTAGGACCATATGAGTGCTCGGAAGTCATAAAAATCACACTGTTTCGTTCAGATGTGCAATGTTAATGATGAAAGTTACACCGGAATTCTTGCGGCTCATGTATATTTTAAGCTCGTCGTCGAGAATAATGCTCAGTGGAAATTGTCATGTATCAACTAAACTTGAAGCGCGTCTTCATTTCCCTGGTCGCCTTAGGGCTCCCCTCGGTCTCCGCTCTTGCTTTCCCGGGGCGTTGGCTTTGGATCAATAGCAACAGGAGGGTCCACCCCTTTCGTTGTCACTAGTCTCGCTGACTCCGGCACTGGAACATTCCGCGACGCCGTCAGTGAGTCTGGTAGGAACATCACCTTCGCTGTTAGTGGATATATCGTCCTCGAATCTCCCGTCTCACTCTCCAGTGACCTCACTATCAACGGCCAAACCGCACCCTCTCCAGGTATCGGTGTCATGGGACGGGAGGTCTCTGCTAGTTCACAATCCAACATAATCATTAGAGGGTTACGGATGCGTCAAGGGAGTCTTGAGACGGACGATGGCAAAAGCGCTTTCAACATGGGCGACGCTAGCAATATCATTCTAGATCACTGCAGCGTCGCCTACGGCGTATTCGATAGTGTCGACGCTGTGGGAGCAGTGAATGTTACAGTCTCGAATTCCATTATTGCCTTGCCCATTGGCCAGCAGTTTGGGGCTCACCTCGAGACCGGACCAGCCACTTGGTACGCTAACCTATGGGTTAGTGCACACAATCGCCAGCCACTAACCAAAGCCAATACCCAGTACATCAATAATGTAAGTCGTCACTTGAACGCTATTCTTATCGAATTAGTTTTTTATTTTTTTATGCTTGAAGGTTGTATACAACTATCAAGCTGGGTACACGGTTGCCAATACCGGTGGTGTCTTTTCGCATGACATCATCAATAACTACTTCATCACTGGACCCAGTACGACAAGCCCATCTGATGATTATTTCCAAATTGATGATAACCAGAGTGCTTTCGCGAGCGGGAACCTTCTAGATAGCAATAACGATGGAGTGTTGAATGGTGTCGCCGCCAACACGATTGGCAGTGCGGCTGTTTTGAGCGAACCTTGGGCTTCGACGTCGCTCAGTATTGCCAGCCTCAGTGCTGCGGAGGCATTCGCCTCCGTGATAGCTAATGTTGGCGCTTCACCTCGGGACGAAGTCGACACATTTATTGTTTCGACTGTGCAATCTCTGGGAACTGTTGGTTCAATTATTACCAACCAGGATAGCACTGGCCTTTCTAATGACGGATATGGAACCCTTTGAATGTTCCAGCCGAAAGAATAGTTTATATCTCAGAAAAGGGAATGTTTCTCTTTTCTGCCTTGCACCTAGTTTGGCCCAGTGATAATTGATTTACTTACACTTACGTATCTTGGTGCAGTCAAACCTGTGCATTGCAATGACAGTGCTTCTTTTTCTTGGCATGCAACTCCATATCCGATTAAATAACAATGCGGTATGAAACGATGCCAAATCGTGTCGTGAAGAAGTGAGGAAAGATAAATAGGGTTGGTGGTGTTAACGAGTAAAGTAACTGTTTGACAATAAGTCGACGGAGAATGACTGCTGTTTAGAAAAATACGCCGCTGTGAAGAATCGAAAACAGAATACTTAAACTTGATGGACCAAGAGGGCCGGGACCTACAAGGCTTGACTGGAGACCTTCGTGTGGTTTCATGCAAAATGCACAGCTAAGCACACACAAAGAACCACATATGTCTCGGCCCCTCAGTGATTGGCTAAAAACACCAATGAAATGATGAAGAAATGATGCATGGCCCTCCAACTTGGCAGACGCGTCGACTATGTCTTTGTTCACACGCAAGCAGTGTGCTTGATCTTGCCTACAGGAGTGGGGCGTTCAAGGTCTCGCACTTGTGGCTTAAGTGGCAGGCTAAGACTTCCGAAGCGGCTTGAAACAGCTGGAATCATCACCTGGCCACTGTTCCACATGGTAAGGATCGAGTAAGAGGCAGGTAAAAACGGTGGTGAGCGCGGTTGTTGAGTGCGGTGAGAAGTTGGCAAATGATAGCAGTCTCAGCAGACTTGATAGCAGCCGCAACAGAAACCTCGTGAGTTCACATGGCGGACCGTGGCGGAAAAATGCGAACTCACAAACAACCATCACGATTCCAAGACTGGAATCATGTAAATGTCAAATTCCCTTGGGAGACACGAGCCTGAGGCTTATTGCAGGTTTGGGACCGGTGCTGAATCCGAGAATCTACCTGATGTGCCTACGGCCAAATCACTCTGTTCAATCCCCAGTCGATGCACCAAGTCAAATGATGAAAGTTATACCGGAATTTCTGCGCCTAAGGGATATAATACGCTTGTCGTCAAGTATAATGCTCAGTGGAAATTGTCATGTATCAACTAAAGCGCGTAGTCATTTCCCTGGTCGCCTTGGGGCTCCCCTCGGTCTCTGCACTCGCTTTCCCGGGGGCGGTTGGCTTTGGATCAATAGCAACAGGAGGGACCACCCCTTTCGTTGTCACTAGTCTCGCTGACTCCGGCACTGGAACATTCCGCGACGCCGTCAGTGAGTCTGGAAGGAACATCACTTTCGCTGTCAGTGGATATATCGTCCTCGAATCTCCTGTCTCACTCTCCAGTGACATCACCATCAACGGCCAAACCGCACCCTCTCCAGGTATCGGTGTCATGGGGCGGGAGGTCTCTGCTAGTTCAAAGACCAACATAATCATCAGAGGGCTACGGATGCGTCAAGGGAGTCTTGAGACGGACGATGGCAAAAGTGCTTTCAACATGGGCGACGCCAGCAATATCATTCTAGATCATTGCAGTGTCGCCTACGGCGTATTCGATAGTGTCGACGCTGTGGGAGCAGTGAATGTTACAGTCTCGAATTCCATTATTGCTTTGCCCATTGGTCAGCAGTTTGGGGCTCACCTCGAGACCGGACCAGCCACTTGGTACGCTAACCTATGGGTTAGTGCACATAATCGCCAGCCACTAACCAAAGCCAATACCCAGTACATCAATAATGTAAGTCGTCTTGCCAAGCACCACTCGTATCGAATTTTTTTTTTACTTTTTTTTCGTGCTTGAAGGTTGTATACAACTATCAAGCTGGGTACACGGTTGCCAATACCGGCGGTGTCTTTTCGCATGACATTATAAACAATTACTTCATCACTGGTCCCAGTACAACAAGCCCATCTGATGATTATTTCCAAATCGACGACAACCAAAGTGCCTTTGCGAGCGGGAACCTTCTAGATAGTAACAAAGATGGAGTGTTGAATGGTGTCGCTGCTAACACAATTGGTAGTGCGATTATTTTGAGCAAACCTTGGGCATCGACTTCACTCAGCATTGCTACCCTTACCGCTGCGGAGGCCTACGCATCCGTGATAGCCAATGTTGGCGCTTCGCCTCGGGACGAAGTCGATACATTTATTGTTTCGACTGTAGAATCCCTAGGGAAAGTCGGTTCGATCATTACTAACCAGGATAGCACTGGCCTATCTAATAACGGATACGGGACCCTTTGAATCCTTGTGCCTTCGTGGTAATAGGAGCCGAAAGATTAGCTGTTCTTAACGTAGTACTCAGTTTAAGTTTCGGGAATTTTTCTCGCTGCGGCACTTTGAAGTTTGGACGATGTAGTACTATGTACTAAGCACTTTGAATATTTCTAGCAGCATTCAAACTAGTGCAGTCAAAGCTGTACATTGTATTGGTAGCAGCATTCAAACTTGCGAGTGTGGGCCACCGCGCTGCGCGCGTGGCAGGTACGAGTCCTGTAATTTGCTAGTAACAGAGTGGAGACTATACTTTGCAGTATATTGCAAGCAGAGGGCAAGTATGTATCTGGTCCTACTAGTGACATACTCATAATTGATATTTCTGATACTCAGGTTCTCTTACCACCATTACTCATGTAACATGAGTATCATCGGGCAAAGCGACTCATCGCACGGTTTATTCTTTGATCCTGTACTTTAGTCTATGTTTTGTACACTGTTTCATGTATGCGTGTGATGCGCGGAAGTATATCTTTTTACTTATATTTGTACTTACGTTGTAGCGCCTCCCCTTGGCAGAGTGTTCTCTTAACTCTGAGGTGAGCTTACTGTAACTTCGTTAGGTATATTTATAAAGTGCTCTTTCAATTCTGAGCTTAAGCCTACTGTAACTTCATTAGCTCTTACAACTCATGCCATGGTAGAATACTCTACCCTGTGAATCAAGTATGCAGGATACAAAATAGCTATGTAGTACTGGACTAAAATATGAGCCTATAAGTGATTCAGTTGCTTGCAATAGTGACCAATGCTATCTCAGTATCTAGGAAGCATGCAGTGCACACAAAGCAAAAGTTTAAAGCTGAGGAAGTGAGTGGGGGTCAATACCAGTGAACATCAACCAAGCGGAAATAGGCATAATGAAAACTTTGTACACATCATCTAGCCTTGATGTACTAGTTGACATGGTCACCCAACTTGCTCTACTTGTGAGGGTCTAGTGACTAGTCAGATCGCATATAGTTCGTATATTGAACCAACCACGGATATAAATGACTGGCCAATCATGGAAATTAAGTAAATTAAACGCCGCGCAGAAAAGAAGCATCACATCGCATCACAGAAGAGGTGCACAGCCAAGAATAAAACGGCATTCAAGAAGATTGCGGAAATGAGAGATATAAGAGCATACCAAAAATTAATGCAGATTGATGCAGGAGAAGCTTGAGAACCAGCAGTAACAGAATGGTGATATCATTGCACAGTATTGGTTGCTAAAACAGACCCAAGATGAAGAGCAATTGAGAGGAAAGTGGCGGCAAACGAAGACAAAAAGTTAGCCAGGAACAAGAGTGAGTAATAGATCACAGGCCAGATGCTTTGACCTTCCAAATATATTGAAAAAAATCTCCTTATTGGGACAACCCGATTGGGAAAAGGACAGCCTAAAACGGTCCAGATTCCCACGGGAAACCGGCCATAAGGACGAGCCTTCATTTCATTCAGGACTTGTAACTAGTGCAGTCAAAGCTGTACATCGTATTGGTAACACATGAGGGAAAGATGTAATAAAACAATACCAAAAACCTTGTTACACAGTACAAGAAAAACCAAGTTGGAGGTTGGTTTGTGGCCGCCGCTTGTCGGCCATGCCCCTCCATGCCCTCTCCAACTCCTATTCAAGTGTGTAGGATTGTTTGTTTTTGTTTGTTCTTGTTCCATGTCCCACATTTCAAATGTCTACTGTCCAGTGCTCGAGGGACTTCCGTATTTCAGGATACAACCCAACAAGAACATGGCCGATGTTGTGGAGAAATTTGTCTCCTTATCTCCACGGTTTGCGCAATACCCTTCTAGAGTTGTTTTGGCCTACTCAGTGAGTTCCTGCAGGCACCCCGGAGCAAGAACTCAATCACGATCTTAAAGGTGCATATCATCGATTAGCAGTTTCGTTAATCACCTGACACCTCTACAGCTTGTTTCAATGCGATTAGGGAGGGGAATTTTGCATCATCTCTGTCCGGCGCAACAGATAACCCTGTTCAGCTCAGGAAAGAACAAGAAACACATCCTATCTACAATGGTTTTCCATTCTCTGCCACCAGCCCGCCTATTACTATCTTTGAGCCTGCTTTTGCTCAGGCAAAACACGAACTTTCCAATTTCAATGAGATCAATAACGACCTATCCATGACTGTGCTAGTCGGACAATTTATCACAGTTTCAAATCGTATCTATGACGATGAAAATGAATGGGAATTGGCAATATGTGGGACTCTAGAGATGCTCTTGGATGTAAAACTCACACAGAAAGTGGTTATGCATAAGGAGAATAGCAGCATGAAAGCTACAGAAGCAGATGCTGCAAATGTAGTATTTGTGTTTGAGACATTGATGACGAATGTGAAGTGTCTTCCGGTTCACGTTGAGTGTAAAAATCTTCTTGGGTGTTCTGGCGATGCTACACTCCAAAGTAATCTATCCTTGCGAATGTTTCAGAGCGCTACGCCGGTATGTCAGATGTCATTTTCACCTTTTGTGCTAGATATGGATTTAACAACGATGCATCCAGTTCCGCTCGGTTTTAGACCTTTCCCACTGCCCATGTCTACATGTGGGTGTAATGGGACAACACATTCAGTTCGCTGGATCTGTCTACACAGACTGCTTTGCATCTCAAGAGCTCACCGATATCATTACACTTGTCGGAAATCCATACTACGATGATCTAGTCCCCTGCCTCTCCAAAATATTCACTGTTATCCAAAAAACTATGAAGGCTTTGGTTAAGCACTACCAAGAACTTGATCCAGCCGCATGGAGATCTGTTCAGTGTATCCTTCCTCGCTCTACCTATGCTTCCCCCAACTCAACTCTTCCTCTTGAGCTTCATTTTGAAGGACGCTACAGATACCCTGGTATTGATACTGACAAATATTCTTGATCGAGGTCTCTTTACCAAGCAAGATTGTCCTCGGGAAAGCAAGTGCTGGTAAAATTTTGCTCTCCATACTCTTCAGAGGTGCACGCTATTCTCGCTCAAGTGAATTTTGCCCCAAAATTCCTTTATTGCACTAAGCTCACGGGTGGAGTAACGATGATTGTCATGGGGCTGCTTACCTCGGCTGAACACTGGGAAAATTCTGCCGCAGTCTTCTTGGGAAAGCTTTTCCCAAAGTGTGTGGTTGAGAAGGTGTCTAAGGCGCTTGCAATTCTGCATACAAATAATTTGGTGTTTGGTGATATGAGAAGGCCCAACGTAATGGTTTGACAAAAGAAGTCAGGTAATAGCAATGGAATGGAGATTGATGAAGATTGGGAGGTGAACCTAGTTGACTTTGAGTTCAGTGGGCAACAAGGTGAAACACGCTATCCTGCTTTGCTAAACACTGGCATTGAGTGGGTGGAAGGAGTTCAGCCTAGTGTTGGGGCCGGGTCAGGTCAGAGGCCCTGTGGTCGGGTTGGGTTGGGTCAGGTTGGGTTGGGTTGGGTTGGGTCAGGGTCTGGCCCAGGGCCACTCCTAAAAAGGAAATGGTTGAGAATTAGCTGGACTCTCAGCTAAAATTGTCTCTCCTTTGATTCCTCTGCCCCAACTTGGTGTTTAGTAAGGCTAGGGACCACTACTGTATAGTTTTCGACCAACTGTTCAGTCACAGGTCACGACAGCCCAAAATGAACTGTTCACAGCATAGTGTGTTGTGAACACCGTGACCACCAGAACAAAAAACCTCTAAATTGGCTCTAATGTTACCGCTAGGAGCGTAAAATCACTCAATGCTCAGGCCCAGGCTCCAAATCCATCCCCTGATACAGTTGACAGCTTTCATGCTAGCAGCTCTACATTTGAGTCCAATTAGGATCCATCGTGTTTGTAAGTAGACACGTCAACTCCAAAATTTTTTGTTCCACTAAGTATTAGGATATGATAAGATAGGTTACTTTGTTGCAATGACCATGAACTGCTTCCGCAACATGGGCATTACTCGGACATGCAAGCCGGACCCGTTAGCCTGTTCACGCAGCTACAATTCATGGTCAGTGAACTGTTCATGACCTGGTCACAGGTCACTGGCATCTGTGAACACCAAAAATAGTGAACAGGACAGGTCACAGGTCACAGGCTGTGAACAGTTGGTCGAAACTATACAGTATGATGATAGTAAACAGGTCATGACCTTATCTGAAATGGTTCATACTAGTTACTCCTTCAATGAAAATCCCAAGCAGAATAACTTCATTACAGCCAATAGAGTTAGATACTGTACTATGTCTGTTGGAGATATTGATGTCAGGTGAGCAATCGGTATTGCTCGCCAAAGTTTCTCCTGTGGAGCTTGTTAGTTTTACTCTGTGTTTTATTGTATATTTTGCCGTATATTATGCTGTCTATTTGTTAAACCTAGAGGAAGTGACCTAGTCGAGCCCGAGATATCCGGGCCGGTTATTACTTTAGATAACGGCGTATCTTAACCTTATCCCGCTAGCTTCTATCACTCGATACTGCAATACACAGTATCTACGAGCTATTATACCAGTCCACAGGACTCTAAACCTTTACAGGTTTAACAGGTTATGGGCCCCGGGAGCCTTAGTTATCCACTGCTTTGCTATACACCCAGGGAAAACCCAGGGAACCCCTATCTCCGACTTCTTTGAATCTTGGGATATCGCTGCACTGTTCAAAAGCGATTTATCTTCGCTTTCTAATGCTCCTATAACCACACCAATACATCTATTGGATGCATGGATATCATCTTTCCTCAATCTTCCCTCCTCACTTGGAGAAAGCCTTATCCAAATTCGTCCAACTTATCTCAGATTCTGGAATATCGCTATCTTATGCAGAAGCAATTCATTCTCGCTTTCTAATGCTCCAGTCTCGCTCCAATCAGTCCAGAAATATCTGAAATATCACCTGGTCTCAAACACCCTATTCAAAACCCTAACTATAACCTTACAGCTCTGATGGAGACACTCCTACATCTAACACAGACAGTATCGCTCCCTCAGATGCTGACAATGTCTGGAGCAACCACTTACTTGTTATCACGCTAAATGATCACTTAAAATGATCACTGACCATCCAGAGAAAGGGGGAACTTGATTCATACTCAATTCTCCTGATGGTCTCTAGCCTACATATTTGCCAGAATAGCTCTTTATAATCACATCTACTAGTCATCAGTACCAGAAGTCTATCCCAGACTTCTTCCTCTCCACACTCCATCCAAAACAAACCCTAACTTAACAAACCCTAATTGGTGGAGACTCTGACTACCGAGTACTAACACTACTCCACCCAAAACCCTAACTTTGCAAACCCTATTTGGTCCACCGAGTGCGTGATGTCTAACGTGCACTCCAGCATCTGAAGGGCACACATGTGACTCAACTAAACCTAACTACACATGGGACGACTCAATCAAACCTGACTTCTGCCCCTCTTGGATGTCCTTCTCCTCCTCTGGCATCCATCAGGTCTCAAAATATCACCTTTCTCCCCCCCAAAAAAACACCACCTCTCTTCATCATTGCTTCTTCATAATTAAGGAACCTCTTTCTCTTGTTCCCGCCAATTCCTTGAAGGTTCTCTCATTGAACTTCCTGGCCAAGGCCATATCTCCATATCTTCCATGCATACTAAACATTGGTCAAGGGGGGGAGACCTGCACAGTGACCATTGTCCAACCTAGCTGAAGTCGCACAACTGAAAGTCACATGTTACAATGTCTCACTCCTTCTAAACAACCTAACCAAAGTCAAACACTGAAGGTCGCATGCTATGACATCTCATTCCTTCATGAACATTGTCTTCGGATGACTCCAACCTAACTACTGAAGGTCGCACGCTATGACGTCCCATTCCTTCTAAACATTATAATCTCCATACTGGAGTTGAAGAGTTGGGCATAATCCGCCTTCGAGTGTAACCCACCTTCAAGCATAACCTTCCATTGGGCATAATCCGCCTTCAAGTGCACAATCAAAGAGTCAAGCGTAACCCACCTTTGGGCATAATCCGCCTTTGAGTGTACATTGAAGAGTTGAATGTAACCCACCTTGGAACATAATTTGCCATTGAGCATAATCTGCCACTGAGCGATAACTATAACCTGCCATTGAGCATGACCTATCCCTGCATTTTAGCTGGAATTGAACAACTGCTAAGTGACCATAATCTATCTTTACACTTGCATCACTGACTTAACACTAAGCAAATGTATCCCTCCGTTTTTTTTCACTTTGGGGTATCCAACTTGGTTATGCAAAGGATGTAATAACTCTGGGACATTGGTGCGCTGAGGTCACACTCAGTAGCATGGGTTTTTTGGTGATTTGGGTACTGAGGAGTGCCTCTTTCACTGTCCCAAGTTTTGCAAGAGCCTGAGGGTCACAGTGCGGTTACGCCTGTAATGAAAACTTTCCTTGGTGCGAGTTCAGCACATTCCATTATATTTCTTACTTATAATTGACTCGTACTCGACGGCGGTCAAGGGGGGGTGTTAAACCTAGAGGAAGTGACCTAGTCGATAGGCCCGCTATTCTCCGTAGCTGTGCTGCTGTAGCCTATTTAAGGTAGCTTAGAATATTATTTTCCCCTGCATGTTTGCTAGGGCTTTCTGCTATTAGACTGGAGTGAACGTTGAGCTTATTCAACGGGCTTGTTTAATTCACTCCAACAATGTCTATCTGATAGGTTACAGCATAAGAAGAGATTTGACTGTGAATTCTTGCTGGTGTTGCATTTTGTGCACTCATGTGTCAACAAGCTGATGGGCAGTGTATTAAATTTACAGTTCTCTGTGCTTTACTCATGGGCTAAGTTTACAAGTGACTATGTACTAGTGAATTTACTAGTAGCCTCAAGCTATTAAGAATAAACATTCCACACTCAAGAGCACCCAGGCATGAGCTTTGGACTTGATCTTGGCCCAAGGTCAAGGCCCAGGCCAGGGTCAGCAAAATCCTGACCCTGCCTTGACCCTCATTGACCCTCTGCAAGGGCTGGGTCGGGTCGGGTCGACCCTAGCTGGGTCGGGTCGGGTCGACCCTAGCTGGGTCGGACCGGGTCAAGGGTCACTGACCCGGCCCTCCCCATCACTAGTTCAGCCTGCCTACCCCATTCAGTGTGTCCATGACACTCAGATGCTTGAGCTGATTTCTCATCCAACTAGCATTCCCAAAGCCTTTTCAAGTAGCTGGGTTTATCGGGATGCATAGAGATCATGATTTAGTACTTGTAGTCAAGAAATTGCACTGGACTATCATATTGCCTTTTATTGTATTACTTACTCTGTCTTATTGTCTTGCTCAGTACTATGTTACATTTGTTTCCTTTTGCACCCTCAACTGTTTGTGCAAGAGACAATCTTTTCATACTTTCTCCCTTCACCTGTATAATTACCAGTGACTCATACTTTGAATAGTCCAATCTCCAAGACCTTTAGTTGTACCTGTCTTTTGAGTCCTATTCACCATTGTACTTCAGGTGTGCTTGACTATCTGTGGACTCTGTTTCTAACAGAGGGCAGATATGAGTTATGGCTAGAGCCTGATTCTGCACTCTTCTCAGTTTCGGGACCCTTGTCACCCCAGGATTGTCACTCCTATCAGACTATTTTAGCTTACCTCTCAGCATCAGAGCTCTGTGTGAAAGGTATCATTATATCTCTATTAAGGTACCCCTACTGAAGGAACAGATGGAGAAATATCTGCGAGTTTTGCGCCCGGAGGCTGGAATATGAACTCGAAAATTTCTAGATCAAAATATAAGTAGTAGGGTCCGGCCCGAGCCGGGAAGTCGTCGGCAGGCACCCTAAAGCCTCATTTTGCGCGCTGGACAATGTCCTGAACCCTAACCGCTAACCGCACCTTCGGCGCACCTAACCGCTAACCTCTAACCCTAACCGCTAACCCTAACCAGCCCATATTTGGCAATGCTGAATGTGAGGATTACGGCATTACTTGAATGTGAGCGTGAGCAGGCGAGTGTGAAGGTGTCCAGTTGTAAGGGCACCGAATTCTTCTCACTGCGTTGATTTAGTTGTGCCACTAACTTAAAATTCAATTTAGCCTTTCGTTCCTTCTCGTCATATCTTTTGGTCTCCTTGCTTTGCTCGGAATCTTTAGCGGCAGAGGTGGGCGTCTGTGTTGCGCTGGTGAAACTCGAATTCGAGATATCTCGTTGCAGACGGTGGCAGCTGAACCTACTAGTAAGGGTGTCACGGTGGCCCCGCGAAGCGTCACAGAGTCCGCTCGAGGTCGAAAAGACGAAGTATATATCAGATGATTACTCTTGGCACCTGCGGAAGATGTTGCTTAACCGTGTTCATTAGCAGGATGAGCGTCTGAGATTTTCCTAGCTGTGCTTTTTCGTTTCGGGATAGACTAAACTCGCGTCAGAGTGTGAACGGGCGTCGTCAAGTCCTTTTTCTATCAGGTGTCCTAGATACGGACTTTCCTCAGCTTGAGGGTGTCTTGACCAGAAGCTTAGACCTGCTGAGATCCAAAATTGATTGACAGGGAGAGTGAGACCGACAGTTGCCAGGTAGTTTGGGATACCAGATCGAGATTCTGGAGGATTGACTCGGACTTTCTTTGTTTTGGAGATGCCAGTGTTTCTGGGCTAGACACGAGGACAAATCGGCGTCTGAATGTAGGAGTATCACGGAAGTTGCGGACTTCTTGGATAATATCAAGCTTCATGTTGTTGAAGCGGTAGATCATGGGCATTTTTCAGATTTGCTTATGCTACTTTCAGTGACACCCGAAATACCTGTGACGGAATTATGAGCCAACCAGAAGTCAGAGGAGAACGGTTCCTACTATAAGTCTTTGTCCACTCACAGGCATCAATCGTACTCTCCGGGCTCATTGTCGAGGTCTAGTCCTAGGGTTAGAATCAATAACAGACAGGCGCGAAGCTACCTCTGCTTCGAGGGCAGTCCGCCAACCGATAAGTTGAAGTATCGTATTATGTACGTACTGAGAGCTAACGTGCTTCTATAGATCATACGTTGAAATAAGCAATGTTAATGTAAATGTGGGGATGAGTATATAAATGTACTATACGAGAGTCGAAGGTGGCAAAGCAAAGAGAACCATCCACTTGAGAATCACTCACTAGCTCCAGTCCATCCGGTTGGTAAACTTCCTCTCTTCCCCCGGGCACTTGTTGTCCCATAGCGGCCGTTTCCATCTTCATACGAGTCATCAATGTCAAACCACCTTCCCGTAGCTGAGGGAGGAGGGCTTAGTTCCACAGTACCGGAACTACCAGGCAAAGGTGGTACGGGGGGGACATCGCTGATGCCTTCCACGTCCCCTGCAGGAAAATTTAACAGTTTTCGCAAACTCCGGATTGAACGTAGCGAAGATACCGAATGGGTCGAGCGGCTAGATTGTTGACGTTGAGGTTTCGGCCGAAGCATTTTTGCTAGGTCCACTTCGTTCTCGGAGGAGTCTTCTTCCTCTGTAACTGACTGCGCCGCTTCGTCACTGATGTTGGCGATAGAGGATGAGGGGAGCGGGAAACGAGCTACGCCATCGCTGTCGTAGTCGGATGTAGGTAGAGCCGACGATTGGGTAGAATCGTTGCCCCACCCCCTGTGATTTTCCAGCCCAATGGACATCTGCTTCGGAGAAGGCAGGAGCCACCTGTCCACATTATCTGCGCCATTACTCTCGAGTTCGATTACCATCCGCGTCAAACTGGGCGGCTCATCTCCAGGGTGGCCTGATCGTGACTTGGATTTCGACTTGGACTTGCTTCCCTTGCCCTTTGCGTTTTTCTTTCGACCACGATCCGGTTCGTCTATGTGTTTGCGATCCCGCCGTCTTTTAGATCTCCCATTCGGATGTGGACTCGCGGCTCTACTCGGCGGTGCGCTCCGACACACCACTTTCGTTTTCCGAATTTCACTCTCGCTCACACCTGAGCGCGACGAACCGTCAAGACGTATCAGCAACGTGGGCCTAGGCCTATTCCCAAATGCATCGAGACTGTTAGCGATACTCGCGTCTGAAGACTTGATGGCACCCAGAGGAGAAGGTGTTGCTGTTACCCAGTTCCAATGCGACCTGCTGGTGCGATCCGATAGTCCACTCCTCGAGGAAAGGGCACTGCGAGCACTCTGAGTACGAGTTAGGCTGTGCTGTGAATAACGCGATCTAGAAAGCTGCGTGGCGTCTGCAAGGGACTCTGTACGCGATATGACACTCCTTGTCTGCCTGAGTCGCCTCAACTCAGGAGACACATCTCGTCTATGTGGTAAGGACGATTCTGTTGGATGGCTCACGGCTCGAGAACCAGAGGGCGTCTCTAGAGGCTTCAATATAGACCTCGAAGCTGATGAACCAGAGCCAAGAAGTACTGCTCTCGCTACAGTCTCCAGCCATGTTTTTGGCAAAGGTGGTACGTTGGTATCCTCTTCACCTTCTCCATTCCCTCTGGTACGACCTTCGTAAACCGAGTTGAAGTCATCGTCGTCTTCACGCGCATTGCTGATCGTTGTTCTGCGCCTGATATCCTTCTTCGGACTAGGGGACGAATGCGAGCGTTGAAGACGGGCGCCGGGCATATCTGGGACAGAGGCGATATGTCGAAGATATGCTGTGGCACGGAGGGTCGAGGCTCATGGCTAATCGAGTTGTTGAAGTTGGATGGGGGTGATGGCAAAGTCGTTTGTTTGCGTGAATTAGAGTGCCCTATAGAGGTGTAAGAGTGATTGTTGTGAGTGTAATGAGTGGTGGGGGGAGGACGGAAATGATGTTTGATCGTGAGGCTTGTATACGGCTAGGTCTAGGCGTAGCATCATCATCTAAAGAGTGCCTCTCATTGTGACTAGCGTCCTGATGATTCCATCTTGACATTGGTGATGGCGAGGTTGGGGGTGAGTAACGACGATTTATCTCGTTATTGGGATCCTCCTTTAGGCTGGATGATCTAGACCCAGGTATAAACCCAGATAAAAAGCCCACCACACCGGATACCCTGCTTCTCGCTCCTGCTACTGCACCCGACGCCACTCGCTCTGTCTCTGGCGTGAAAATCCTTGTTTCTTTGTATCCTGCCTCCCTCAGTAGATCCTCGAACGGTTCATATTTTTGAGACGTGCCACGCCGATGTAATGGAGTGCGGCCATCGCGCGTGCGGGCAAGATCAGCTGGATATAGTGTCTTTGAGCGACTGGCTGTGCCACGGATATACCGCGAGGGCGGTGTAGAAGGTAGGGGCGGAGATTGAGAGGTGGATGCAGCGGAATTGTTGGAGCCAGAGGTGGATTGGGTAAGTGATGGCGTAGAATCCGGCGATGAAACGGGATTAGATGTTGTATTGGGCTAGACAGAAGGAATCAGTCTATGTCAAATATCTGTACAGAAAAAATGTGATGAAGAAAACCAAAGATTTTGAAGGTAACAAAAATTTGCCATATTCTACGTTAATTATGAGCGCAGACTTACCTTGTTCAAGAAAATTGCCTGGCCTTTGTTCATCCTTGAACGAAATTCCAAGAAATATGTTGATGTCCTATTCTGTCCTGCCGCCGTTTAAACGAGCCCTCCTTCCTTTGTGCGTAAAAAAGAAACGCCAGATTATAAACCAAAAAAAACCAGTGAACTCGACTGTTGTGTATTATCCAAAAAAGAAATCCCAAAATTTATTCTGTACAGCTGGTGTAAAACCAAGTTTCCAAAGCTAAACAAGCTTTCCTTCAAAGGCGTTGTTTTGAAGAACGGCGTTGTTGTGTCATGAGTAGAAGAGACAAGTCCAAGTGAGAAATAGTAAAGTAAGAATGAGCGGGGTGAATCTGATGCGGTTCTTCCCAGAATCACAAGACTTCTCATACTTAGACGCGTCGGAGCGCGTCGGCCGTGTCAGTTCTAAGGAGTCGTCGCTGTCGAATAAAATAGCGCCTCGTTGATTAACTTTCAAATTTCAGTCTCACCGCGTGAGCAAAATTAAACCTTTCATAGTCGTTGTAAACATGAGGGTATCTGTCTTCCCCTGAAGTGAAATTTCGTCAGTAAAGGAGATACGGTAACGGAGCACCAGGGTACCCACCCAACGTCTTCTTCTCGCTCGCCAGCTGTAATGCTTTAGTTCCCGCAGCGGTGATATCCGCCTGGGTGTACGCGGTACCATCACAGTTGCAACCAGACGGCTCGAAAATGGTTACTCCTGAGTGGAACATGTCACATAAGTGGGTGACACTGATAGGGGGAAGATGTTTGAATGTGCTACTGATAATCCCAGGGAGTGGCGAGAACCTAGCTAGATAAATTAGTAGTACTTTGACGACGTCACTAATATTTTTTTGGGACCCATGGGGAATATGATATGTGCGTTCCCCAAACCATTTTTTCTGACGTACATATCTTAGGCGCCTAGGCTCTCGGGCCACCGCCAGTCTTGTCCAGCCTTGACGAGATAATCGGGATACTTCTTGGTGAATCAAAATCAGAAGCATGATATCCATGTGCAACAATCATAAATCGCAATCGGTGATATCGATTCTAGGAGGCCATAGCTAATTGAAAGAACTTGGTTGATTTCACGGACTTACTGGCCTGAGCCTCATATTTGCATCGAGCCTTTCAGAGGAGCGTTGCCGGAAACGACATCACGCTTTTTGCGTGGACGGTTGCCGTCTCGTCGATCTCCATACACCTTTCCCTCTTAGCTTCGAGCTGAGGCCCGTCTGTGTGTTTCCTTTACATTACCCACCCGTGCTGGCTAAAGCCCTTATCTTCATAATTAGCCGCCTAGCCAGTTATTTTGTCATCAACCATGCTCGAAACATTTCGAGAACCAAAGTTTGCCCCTCCTTGGGCTATATTCACCTCGTCTGACAGCTACTGCTACTTGATGGAATGGTTTGGTTTCAAATTATGGTTGCCCGAGACAACGATTGGAAGGATACTGGTCCTACAAAAGAGTTAGAGTCTGTATTCAAATCGCAAGTCCGCATTTTCTTTCATCGATAACAGTGCAAGTTTTCAAAACATCTCTGACAGGCTCCGTGGGTTTCATGCAAAATATTACATTCCTTTTCGTTGGATCTGGTATCTTATTCCAGCTCATTGGACATACAGACGAAGGTGGAACCATTTGAGGAAATGTGCTCGCGTATGTGGTTGAATTTATCGACTATTGTGAGTTTATCCCCTATATCAACACCACGATACTATCTATCAATGGGACCGCTGGCGATGGATGAAATCACGCTTAGGTACTTTGGACCCTATCACTCCTGCTCAATGGGACTGTCGTGCAAAGTTCGCTACCCGTTCATGTCTCTATTTGCGTATTTGGCCACCTTTTCGGGAAAATGGCAGCACTGCACCCAACACGATCATTCGTCAGGGTCCTTCAGATGAGGGTCTCGGCCATAATACTCCTTGTAGAGATTCTCCGGCTTTGGCTTCTGCTCCTCCTCCTCCCTACTCCCACCATTCACCACCTGGTTATCGAGTTCATTGCTGCTGTTTCCACGCCTGTTTTCCTTCTAATTTCACTTGCGCGATTTTCCTCGTACTCATTATACTGTAGTTATAGAGTGAAGCCGTCTATGAATGCGATAGTCTCTATGTTTTATGGCTCTCAGTGCGTGTATCCTCTCTTGCCAGTAGAACGGATAGCTGGAATTTTGCGAAATGTGTGTCGTAAACCGAGCGAGTAATTCTTCATTGAAGTATCAGTTGAACGTTCAATAGCAACATGACTTGTCTGCGTTGGGAGAGATCGACCTACATTTCACGATGGTCAATTCTCTATACCCCCAGAAAATTGCAAGTACCCACCTGTCACTTTGGATTCATCGTTCGTCGGTACGCTTTTGCCCATCATGCGTGAACACACCGCGCTGCTAAAGTCTTCCGCCATAATTCCAGTCACAATTCCGCATCAGGATTTCCGCCGGTGTAGGTCTTTCCTTTGCACCCAATAGGAAACTCAAGGTAGGGATTCACCGCGTAAGCAAAAGTAAACCTTTCGTAGTCGTTGTAAACATGAGTGATCTTTTCATAGAGTTAAAAGTCATTGGTAAGGCAAATGCGTCACCCGGTGTCCTCTTCTCGCAATGTATTGGTTCCAGGAGCGGTGATAACCGCCTGGTATACGCCGTATCATCAATCAGACGGTCCGTAGAAAATGGTTACTCCTGAGTCGGACATGTTAGGTGGATGATGGGGTGAAGATAAGAAAGGTGTTTCGAGGTGCTACTTATAGTCGCAGGGAGCGTCGAGAACCTAGCTAGATAAATTAGTACTTTGACAACAATGGATATCTCCTGACGTACATATCATGACCCAGAGCCTCAGGCTCTCAGGCTACATCCGCCAGTCTCGTCCAGCCTTGACGACAACGTTCACAGGTGCATAATAGTCGGGATATTTCTTGCTGTGACGCGTCGAATGAATCAAAATCAGAAGCACGATATCCTTGGGCAACAATCACAAATCGCAATAGGTGATATCGATTCTGGGAGGTCATAGATAGTTGACATAGAATCATAGATAATTGAAAGAACTTGCGTAGCAAACTAGCTCCACCACCAGACACACTTCTTCCGAATCACAACTTGTGTTCACCCTTTGAATGCCATTCCTCCTCTTCCACATACGCCGCGAGACAAAACCATCCCATTTCCGGTGTACCTATTTCTTCTCTCGTACTGAGGATATTCTGTTCAGACGCGAAAACGAACTTTTCGCCTGGTCGTAAAGCCGAATCGGCGAGTATCTGCGCTTTGGCACACACTGAAAAAAAACAAAGTGAGCAAGTATAATCAGGTCGAGCGGGACAAAGAATGATGCACCGACGAAACGTACTTTCAAAATTAATTTGCCACCAAGCTGCTTCATCGATCGACAACCTTCCTACGCTCAACACGCCATGATTCTGCAATATAGCAACTTTATGCTGAGGTCCGACAAACGATGCAATCCGAGCACCTTCTTGATTGTCAAAGACTCCACCGGCAAAGGGAACGAGGGCTTGCTGATTGTAGAACGCACATGCATCCTGTGAAATCATGTCTAGTGTCCGATTAAGAGCGGAGAATGCCCTATACGATAAACATGTAATCAGCACATTGGTGAACCTATACCTCGAAACGAAACAAAAACGTACTTGGTATACGGAGAATGTACATGAACTAAGCTCTCTATTCCACTTTCGGATCCGCCATCTTGACCTTTACCCCTCCCAACAGCCTTGTACACCTGCGAATGTATACTCGTCGCAGATGCATCCACAGGTAACTCTCCTTTGACAATGTCCCCATCCTCAACACGACACTGAATCAAATCTGATTGACGCATGAGAGCAAAAGACTTGCCCTGTGGGTTTACCCAAAACGTATCAGGCTGGAGTGGATCTCGAACAGAGCAATGGCCCGCAACGCCTTCTGCAAAACCGAATCGATGCAAGATTCGGAATATCAAAGCAAGATGTTCTTTCCGATAGATACGTTCCTCCTCCAGGGAAGAGAATGTAGGCATGATAGTGCGTGTCTTTCCGCGCTGGATACTTGCAAAAGGTGAAGTGGAGATGTTTGTTGTGCAGGGAAAGTTGCTTGGAGTGTGTATCAGACGCGAAAGAGGATGGCCAGCACCACGAATAGTTCTCAGTGAAGTAAATCGTAGTAGCATTATGAGCTGTCAAAGTTCCAATTTGCACAAAATCTAGATACTTGGTCAAAGACTAGGCAGGACAAGGGCAGGACGTAACGAAACGTTGAAGATAAGGCGCTTATCAATATGTCAGACGCTTGTTAGACGCTGAATCCTGGGTAACGCCTACATACGACGAAATGGACGCGGAAGAAAAGCTCGACGACCGAGGAGCCTGATCAAGGAACTGGAAGCTCAGAGTCTTTAACCGTTCGGCTGCTTGTACTGTTGCACTTTGCCTCTGCCCACTAGGTTTTTTGTATCTCGTTACTCGTTTTACTTATGCTTATCAACCGCTCCCCTCAACTTGAAGCCGCCTAGCAGAGAGCATCACTGTAAGTCCCTCATTTTACTACCCACTGCACCGACTCATTCAAACTCACTGGTATTGATACAGATTCATCTCCGATCTATTTTAAAAAGAAAACCATGATACATCTACCCGAAGCCCGAACGGCTGGTAGGAGGATCGGAGCAACTTGAGCTACTTATCGCGTTAACTTTCGGCCATGGAGACACCCATTCCCTCAGTACACACGAAACTATGCTCAGTGAAACGCGCAGCTGAGTTCTAGTGTTCCCAACAACACGCTGGCAAAACGTCCAGCAAGCAACTACTGTTATCTTCATCACGCGACAGGTTCCAGCGAAGCTTTGATGTTAAGCCTTGTAACGATTATAGTGTTGAGGACGTAATAAAGCCTTACTCCTTCACCTTCCTTTCTCTTTCCTGACCATGCGAATCAGTATCGAGCTGGCACACCGTTGCACTAACTCTAGACGGGTGGGAGTGGTGGTAAGTATTGTACCTTAAAATATAGCGATTTTATAGTCTCGAAAGACTGCCCGTCTACTTAGGTTCTTTTATTGGCAGGAATCACCTCGTTCGCTGCGATCCTGTTAACTATATTGACGCGTATGTACCTACCACCAACCCAACTTCCTTGGATATTTTTTGTCTCCACTTCTATCGAATATCTTTCAAAATGTAGGCACGTTGATGGATATGAAGTGGATCGCACAGAACGGTTTAGAAGTCGGTCTTTACTGTCAGATTCAAGGTTAGTTGATTTTTTGCGTCTAGAAAGACGATATCGTTGATTGAGATTGACCGCGTAGGAGCTGTCAAACAAACAAGCTGGAAATGCTCTTTCGACGCTCTGCGTCTACTGTTCTAGGCTTTGTTATTACTTGCTTGCTCGTAGGTTGGGGATTGATTGTTTCAATGATCGTAGTGGGACGAGCAGCGATGCAGACGAAAGAAAGAGGACCGTACTATAGTGTCTCGGGAAATTGGCGAGTATCGGATGCTGGAGAGGCGATGAAGACAATGATTTAACAGGCGCTGGATAACGAGCGAATATAAACGCGAATAATTATTTTTGGAATATTTTCTGGTCAGTACCGTCGGACAATGCGTTCTGCGGCATCAGCTTACTGTTAACAAAGAAATTCTTCAGTGCGGGTGTTAGCTTTGATGTGTACATGCTAGTCTTGCTATGCGTACAAGGGAACCTGGTCATCTCTTGGGTACATGAAATCGAGCCTGGACTTGCGTCGGAAACATCTGGAGGCCGGCCCAGAGAAGCAGTGACGCACACTAGTCCGATCTCTGGATAAACCCAAGCAAAGTACAGTATAACCTATATTAGTCGAAAACTAAGCAGTCTCCGCAGCTTGGGTTCGTTCCATGACAACAGGTTTGATGACATTAGTATTACTCAGAGAACTGAGATCTGAGGGGGAGACCCCAGATGGCGTTTCGTACGCAGAGGCCATAGTTGAAAGTTGAGTTTCCGAAGGGATTATCTGGACGCGTCAATGTTGAGAGTCGTTAAGCATATGCTCTGGTGAAATGTTCCATTTTCGTTTCGTCCTTGATTGATCAATTAACTTGAAGTACTCTGTACGTTGGTTTGCTTTGTCCCCTGTGTCACTCAAACCCCGTTTACTATAGGTGGTTTACACCATTCTCATTGTTCCTGTGGGTGCGGCTCGACGTAGCGCGGTTGCTGACGCCAGGGTTCCCGAAGTCGTGACATTTATTACCGTGTTCGCATTTAACCTCACCGGTATTTGTCCACGCGTTCCTTTTATCTTGAGCATCTGATGAATGTGGGCTAGGCGTAATCAACGTCCTGCTTCTTCTCATCACGCATCGACTTTCCCTGAAACTGCGACTTTGCCGCGTTTCGCCACCCCGCAGCCGATGAATCAGCTCCCCATTCTTTGAGGTCTTCAACGATGCTGTCAAACCAAAGCACTACTAACGTCACACCTACCTCGAGCAGTGGGCCCCATAACCAAGATCCTTTCCCGAATGAATTCGGGGTCACGCCGTTCTTGCTGTACGACAACTCTTCTCCTCCACCAATCCCACGCTCGTGCTCGCCATTCAACGTTGTTGTGCCTTTGCCGTTGGACAGCGGGTCACCTTGACACCACCCTCGATTCAAGCCCCAGCCTGTACCCGGAACTGCTACTTCATTCTGACGTGGGGGAATCCATTGGAGTCTTATCAGAGTAGTACATATAGGATTAAGTCTTGTATGGGAATAAGTCTTGTTACCGACCCTTGTCAGTATTACATTCCTTCTCGAATTTTTGAGACCCGATCCTAGAGGTTCTAAAAGCTCATTCATGCGAACCGAGTTTGATTTTCAAAGGATCAGTTCAGTGTACTTACTACCCCATGCGACGTGCATAAAAGTACGTTAATTGTACAGCCTACTGAAAAAAGCAGGTGAATAGGATGATGGCGTAGAATGTGGTAAATAACGGTGGATAGGAGTGTAGCAGACAGATTATAGATATGGAGATACATAGATCTTCCGGGGGATAGATATACCTTAAAGAGAGACTGCTCAAATAAGCAGCGTAGAATGTTTTAACGAGTCACGCATTACTGTGTCTTTGACTGAAGATCAAGTCACGAGCGGTTAGTAACAACAGGGCGAGGGGCAGATGAACTCACGGGTAGCAATGACTTTCTGTGTTGATAAAGTGTCCTTGATATTCAGAAGCGAGAGCATAAGACCATAGGTTCTGGCGGGAGGGAAGTGGGGGGAATCTTACCGTTACCGACGTATAGTGACAATAGAATGTCCGAGCTATGGGAGAATTCTCCTTTAATACCCCAGCTGTAGGAAAGCTCATCAGCTCAGTCCTCCACAAACCGATAATCAATATGAACGAAGATCTTACCAAACTTTTTCCGTAAATCTGGGAAGAAAATGATAGTGAGCTTCTTCCTTCAACCAGCGATCGAGAGAAATCAAGGTAAAAATGAAGTGAGCTATGAGCTCACAATTTGTTATATTCTCGAAGTCATTCGGCCGGTTGCCATACGAGACAACATAGTCTTTCAGCTTGATCCCAGAAGCCAACTTTGCTGTCATGAGATCACATTTGTTCAGAAACAAGATCAGGTCAGTATGCTGTAAAATTTTGTTGGCAGCGATACTAGTCCATAGTAACACCGAGTCCTCCTAGTAGACACATATCAGAAATACTTAGAAAGATTGCCCCAGTAAATCAAACTCACCAGACGGTTGACTTTTGGTGCCTCAGCCAATACCTAATATCAATCCAAATTATAAAATCCACGTCGAAATACGGCGCCAAGACAGACAGACCTGATCAAATGCAGAGATTGGGGCAAGAAATATTATAGTATCCATGTTGTCGAAATACGGTGCCCAAGCGGCTAGTGGACCCTGAATTAGCCACATATCTCGAAACGAAACGCGAAATGTCACCTCGCTATCCAGATCTGTTAGAATCTGAATAACACATCGAAGAAAGATGACTTACCAGTGATCTGTGGCCGCCAACATCGAATATTCGCCAGTCGTTACCCAGATCGCTGCCTAGAATGCATGCATTGAATGCCAGCGTTACAGAACCTCATAATCTCAGTACCTGCGTTCACTCTGACTCGATGTTCAGATACACCCTGTATAGAATGTTCAACGTGGCTTCAAAAGAGGCCTATGTGGCGCACCAAAGTTTTAAGGCGGGCTCGAAGGATATGATCTGTGCATGTAATACGATGAGTAGGCGGTGCAATATGGGCAGATAGCGCCTACCGTTGGTTGGCAGATATCGGTCAGCGGTTATTTCGTGGAGTGAGTCCAAGAAACTTGAAAGCGGAAACGTTCAAGACAAAGATGATGTGTGGGCGTCCCGTACTTACAAACCAGCCATCTCCTCCAGTCTTAGATTTTGCTTCTCAAGCATTTGTTGGACGAGTGGATGGTTCCAAAGCCGTATCATATCCTTCCCGCACTACATATCGATACTCGGTTAGAAAATGGGACTCGAAAAGGATATAACTGTCGTACCGTATGAATGACTTTTCCTGGATCGTTCGGATCATTCCAATCAATCATTCTCTCACTATCCGAACTGTCCCTCCCAACTAGCCTATCAAACCTCTGCTTCCAGTTGACGGTGGAATTCACAACCAGCTCCGTGGGGTTCTGCTTGATGGGATATACTGGCGCAAGCTGAGTTGTTCCCACTTCACTGTAGTCCAGAGGTGTTAGTTGTCTTGCGAGGAGATCTTCTACTTGTGCGAGTGGTGCGAGACGAGATCGAATCTCAAGAAGTTCAGGATCAAGGTCATGTAGATCAGGCAATGAAATCTCCCCGCTGAGAGGAGAGCTAGACGATGATGTTCCTTCCTTGACAGGTCCGCGAGAACGGGGTTGGGCAGGAGAAGGGTGGGTCATGGCGTCGAGAATTATGTGTATAGACCTGGTCTCCAGTTAACTCTGACCATCTCTGATGAAGAACTGGGATATACCGGAGAACGTTGTAAAGAATGACAATACGCCATGAAAGACGTTCGGCCGAGAAGGCCTTGGGATTGTGGATTAATTGGAAGTCTATCAGGTCATTAAGTGACGGTCCAAGCGATGGATAGCTATGTTACGCACTCTTCAGAAATGTCGACTTTCCTAGACAAATATTGGTAAACATTCCACGGAATTCTCGACAACTACTACTGACCTGATTCGCTCTGGCCTGGCAACAACTTGTGAGAACTCAAGGCTTCTTCAAAGAAAAAACAACACACCGAGCAACAAAACGCGAACAGGTTTGGGCCCCCTTTTCTCCGCCGCACGCTGTTCATTCAAATCTTCATCTATGGCATCCGACACTTTTCTTGCTTCCAGTTCCAGCTGAACTCTGGCTTCCATTTCTTCTACAGACTCATCAGGCGGGGGAGACATCGTCTTCGTCACAGGGTCCCATTCATCGAAAGGGTGCTCGTAGACTCTGGACGGCATCGAGGAGATAATTTAGGGTAAAATCAGGAAGAGATCCAGAGCACGTCCAGATAAAAAGCCTTGCCATCACATCATATTCCATAATAAACAGAGGAGCAGAAGTTGATCAACAGCTAACTCAGCCACGTTCTGTCATGTCAGTTTCTTTGGACGTTTTGTTAATTTCCACAGAAACAGAATCCGAATCCGAATGAAGACCGCTGGCCTATTTGGCTTCGCCTTTCGACCAATATCTGGACAGTAGAACAAGTATCTCAATGCTCACAGGAAACAATCCTCAGAATCCGTTCAATGAGCTTCAAATGGCCCCTCCGCCCTCCACTTGGCGCTATTCTCTACTTTCAGGGCCATGATGCTTCATACTTAAACTAGTGTGGCTTCCACAAGGGGTATCTTTATATTTTCAGGCGCCTTCAGTCATCTATCCTATCCGGAGCCTTCACAGTTACCGGTGTTTAGATGAACTTTGGTCCGGTCAGGTACTTTCTAGCACGGCTCCGCCTGGGCCGGACCTGGTGTATGGCCGGGACAAATGCAAAGCTTCGCCTCCAAGTTCCTCACAGACACAGATGTGTTCTTTCTGGATATCAACAAATCGTATTCGTCCAAGTCCCAGCCTATCTGGAGAAAAGCGAACTACAATGACAGACCTGCCGACTTCCAATACATATGCGCATTTCAACTGCCGGAAAACATGCTAGTACATGTCACATCTTGCCTGTCTTTCTTGTCGTTGTTTGTCCGAGAAACGGCACTCACATCAATCGCAAACAAAGGTGCATCTTACACGGGCATGCGCTCAGAGCTGCCTCAACTCGGTGTTTCACATGGTCGTTTGTCAGTGATATAGTACAGTTCATTGAGTAGGTCAAGGCAGAATCGAGCAAAGCGTCTACACGGCGGCCGATATGTCCCTCTTAGTCTTATTTAAGTCAGGTCTGACTTTAGCCTTCTTACTTATGTACAACGAATTCTGCGCACAGAATTGTATCAGGTATGTAAATTTTGATAACTCAAGACAACAAAGACATTAAAGTTTGTGAGTGCATGATGTTGGTTCCTAGCAAGATTTACAAGGACAAGGCAATCGCAAGTGGTCACCAGAACACGCGCCCAAGCGTCTGTTCGAATCTGCGAAAGATTAGGTTTCTCCACTGGGCACAAGTTGATACCCATCTAGAACTTCCAGTTCTACAACTATTGCGTGGTTAAGTTCAATTTCTATACATCCAGCATGTTTAAACTCACGGCGTAACTTTATCTTCCTGTATGGAGTATAAAAAATAGATCCCCTTCCTCTGCTGCCGGTTTACGCAGTTGGTACATAGTTGATTCCGTCACCCAAGGGTCAGCTTCGTTCTGTAGGTCCCAGAGGCAAAAGTAGACCATGCTCCGTTGGGATAGGCTCTGGAAGCGGTTTTAGTATTTCAAGGACCTTGGACATGACGTTATTAATGAATTTCCTTTGCTTTCCAGGGTGGGCCAGAAATATCCAATCTGGTGCCCATGGTTCCCCAGTGTAGTTGACGCATCGCCTCCCTTGTGTGTTAGTAAGTAAGCAGTCGCAGTACAACCAATCACTATTCGCACATGTTCTGCTCATAACCACTGCATTACTCCACTGCCATCGTATAAAAATAGCGGCGAGGCGAATTCGTCATTCCGGATTGGGACCTGCCAAGGAGGTCTAATGAAAAGCGAGGAGGGCTTATTATAGGGCACGATCCAAGTGTCAAGAACCAGTTCCAGATATTCTCCAGTGCGGCGGATTACATTACCTTTGGGGGTCTAGACAAAAGAAAAGGCAAGCCCACAGCTAAACGCCGATGCAGGAGAATCCAGATTCTATAAACTCATCTTGATCGTTTCAAGGATTAGATTACGAGCTGATGTTCTCGTGACCGGGGCTGAAGGTCCTCCTCTCAGATGCTGACGAAGCCTAGAATATGTCGCGTATCGCCTCGCAGAGCGTGCGCTACGACTGAAGTGAGCCAGAGCCTCGAATTTTCCCTTCCTCGATTCACTCTCTACCTTAGCTTGAAACTTGCGCTCCAAACCCTCGCTTTGGACGACAGCCGAAGCATCTCAGGTCCGGGACGTACGTCGATTGCGAAGTGAGACTTGGGAGTCACTTAAGGTCAGATATTATTTTTGCAAAGCTAATACTAGCCTTTGATAGAAGATCAGTCAAGTTGCAAACATTCAACGGAAAACCGGTGGTACAACAACAAATCTTTCCTTCCGACTCGGAAACACCGTCTCGACCTTGTGAAAGAGATGACGGATATCATGCGTCGATCCTTACAAGCATCCGATGGTAGTTGAGCTGTGGTCTAATTGGGATGTATTCACGGGCTGTACTGGACTTTCGGAACCTGTTTTTTTTTCCGTGCCAAGTGGTTCCAAACCCAACAACGTTGACCTGTGCTGCGAGTCCTCCCCTGAATTCCGTTCTTATGGCGGACCCGTCGGCCTTAACGTCGAATCGTTGCAGAGGACGACATATTAAACGTATTACTTAGACTGCTATAGGAAGGACCGAAGGTAGGATCTCCGTGTGGTTAATCTGGCTACATAACTGCACTGGGGGAGGGCAGAAGAAATTTACGTCACTGTTTTGCGTTTGTTTCGCGTATTCGGAGCGTACACTATACATATTTACTTGTTTGGTGAACCATTTGCGTTCTAATAGAGGATAAACTTGGTTGAGCAAATCGGACTACTGCAGTGTTGTATCCCCGACTCGACCCCGACAGTACCAGTCGGGACTCGGGAATCAAGGTCCATTTCAGCACAGTACTTACAGAAGGCGCATGCTCAGCTTACGAATCAAAGGATTCGGGTATAATGCTTTCCAAACCGGTGGAGAGAATCTATGACGGCTTGAAAAGCCCTCCTCCGATTCATGTTGGCATCAACTTGATCCTCCGAGGATGGAACAAATGGCTTACTTGTAGTGCTTAGCTATTTGGCCGATAAGGTGAGGTATGTAGCACGACTGCGCCACTCTGTCATTTGGCAGGTGGTGTAAAGCACATGAATTTTAAAACATAAGGGACGATGGGCATCACGGGTTGAATAGTGCTTGACCGAACTGCGAGGTAAGCACAGGACTTGAACTCGACAACTACAGCAAGTGAGTAATCTATTATATGTACTGCGTGGTTATCCCTGAAGGCCGAGTTCTTGTACTTTTGGTCCAACATATCCCGCACCGACGTACCTGGCGGAGGTCCGCATTATCAGCACTACACCGCCGATGGAAGTACTGGTATCGGATGATTAGATTGGATTCAGAGTCGCGATACAAAGTGGAGACTTGTGTAGGATGACTTTGAAGAAAGACAACATACATTTAATATAACCACTTCTGAGTGAGATATTCCTGCAAGCCTCGAGGCTAAGATAACTAGATATTTAGAGATCGAAAATCAGCGAGGTCATCTCGAGCTTTATGAATAGCACAGGGTTCAGATTGCATAACTGATAGAGATAACATCTCCCAGATTTCAACAGATAATGTTTATTTGAGCATATGTAGCATGCGGTTCGCACGGAAACTGTAGCCTGTGTTACAGACTTGGTTAAACAGGCCAAAGGGCGCATGAACATCACCTTGAAACTGAACAAAGTCCGTGAGACTCGTGTATAGCGACTGTATCTCAGTATTGATGAATGTCATTTGCGCGCGCTTTCAAAACCAAGTACTAGTACTCACTCGAACGAACTTGCGCCACTTTGAGAACGATCATAGATCCGGTCTTACTAGTGAATCGCTCGATGAAGGCCTATGGACTTGACGAAGCTGGGCTAGAAGGCGAAGTGCACAGCGAGCAAGCAAATGTAGATCAAAGCCTACGAAAGGGGTTGAGATCTATGCCCAACGGAACGTACAATAGAGCTAAGGACACTCAAAGTCCAGATATCATGTCGATTATGAGGCCAAAAGGATGTTCGACAAGCTTTACAGATTTGCAACAGCTCAAACGGGAAAATCATATCCGCCATTGTCGGAAAGCCAGCTAGCCACCCCTGGTAAACGAAATATTATTCTACAGCCTCCTAAACAATAGATGACTTGAAATCCTTACAGAGTGACTTTGTACCCAGTTTTTTTGACCAGAGTTGCTAGCTCAGAATCGTTGTAGTCTAAAACTAGAAGACAAAGTAAGGTTTGGTAGCAACATATGAACGAGAGATCCAGTGCTAGTAGCCAAAGTAGTGCTAGCAACGAAAGTGGCACCGGATTAGGTGTAATCAACATCACATCACATCAAATCAAAAAAATCTCCGTCCGTTCCGACCACCAAGGCAGATTCAAGGCGAACACTTCGGAATTCCCTGGGCCCTTCAAAAGCGCACATGAATCGTGCATTAAATCTTCAATTTCCCCCTTCCAAAATTATTTACCTTTGCAGTTCTTTCCCTCAGCAACTTTCAAAATGTGGTCTGCGCTCCCTACTGAGATGAAATTGGCTGTCGTTGGAATCCTCGATTCAGGCGATATCAAAAGTCTTTCCCAAGTAGACCAAAATACTTATACAGCTTGTTTGCCGTCTGCATTCAAGGTACGTGCTACAATCTATACAGCACTGCTTCTTCTAACCGTGCTTTTCCAGTCTGTTAAATTGGGAAATTCAGCTGTTTTGCAGAGTTTTGTCGACAACGTACCTCGCTCGTACTGCAGGTACATTCACCAACTAGATATCAGCATCGATCACAACGCTTCTCGCTCGGTAACCGACTTGTTGATTGCCATTCTTGCAGCGGCTCCCTGCCTCGAGGAATTTGTTTTGCACTGTACAGGCTCTGCGCTTCATCCGAAGATTATACCATGCTTTGGACAACTTGACCGATTGGAACGTCTTTCTCTCCATAATAATGGGCCGGATGAGCTACGCCCTTTGTAAGTTGTCCGATCTTCCTCTTTAAATGTGTATTTATCCGGGTATACAGGAGTGAACGCCTTGTCGTCTCCATTGCGGCCTCGGTTCCGAACCTCAAACACTTGTCGCTTGACCGAGTTTCCCGCTCATTCATGCATGCACCCGATCTCCGTGGTGTTTTTCCTTATGTCCCGTTAGTGACCGGAGATGATGATATCCCTGACCATTCTTTCCTCGGCGCAGACTTGTACCTTCCGTCGCTCCTCCGTATTTCCACCCTTACCGAGCTTTTCATCCGAGACACCCATCTGGGTGATCCTCGTTGGGCTACTGTCCCGGTCAGCTGCAAGCTGCAAGTCGTTGACCTTGGCAGTTGCTATCACGAAAATGAAGCCTTCAATAGCGTCTGTATTCAACGGATCATGGGCGCTGTTGGCAAAACCGTTGACGAATTTTCTCTGACTACTGCAGTTTCTGATGCTGCATTTGCCAAACCTTCTGTTACTCCACTCCAACGTCTTCGGAAATTACACATCTCCCCATTCTTTCCTGTCGACAGTGTAGTTGACACCATGTCCAACCTTGCCGGCTCTCCTATTGAAAGCCTTTCCATGCAATGCTACGAAGATGACGTAGTGGACGTGTGCGCTGCCCTTGAGGACTTCCTCTCCGTTCGTGTCGAACGTGGGGCAGGTTTCTACGAGAAACTTGCCAGGATTGACGTGTCTGTCACTGAAAACGAAGGATCTGGGCCGCTTGACTCCGATGAAGACGCGGAATGCAAGCAGGCGACGAAACGTCTTCAGGAGCTGTGCCGTGACCTTCGTCTCTCCACCACAATCAGTAAAGCGATTTCTCCTGTTGCGGCATCGCGTCTGGCGCGCTCCACTGGCCTGGTGCCCTCTCGATGGGCTGTGCCAACCGACGGCCGTAGCAGATCGATGACGCTCTAGATTCAGAATACCACACCTTGCATTTTAGATACCCTTGCTTTGTCTTTGTATACAATTTCTCTGGGCATATTATTCATCTCTTCATGGTTATAGGTTCACTCGCATAATAATTTACTTGTTAATCTTATTAGATGGTCGTGTACATGGTGTACTTTTAGTAGTCGATATGCATTTGGTTAGATTCTAATAACAGAATTCTGAGGTGATATACAAACTCGTCCGTACTCGGAGGAATCGGATAAATGGACTCTTCTGCTATGTCCTATACCTCCATGGGTGAATATTTGTACTACTAATTGCCCTTTCGGAGGACAGTCACCAATCCGCAGTTCTAGTGCTTGTCAGCGTAAGCTTTTTCTCGCTCACAGGCTTGAGGTTCAACCCAAAGTCATATCTAACCATACCTTGATTTCAAGAGTGTCAGAGTTTGCCTATTCAAGCGGGCTTCCCCTCCCAAGCGTCAAGTCTCTAGGCGGAGGGAGATTAGTAGTATAACAAACACAACCACAAGCGAGTTAAAAAGTCGGCAGGCTATGTCGGGATGTTTGCTACCCTCGATGTGTTAAATTCACGCGAATAACTTGACGGAGAGATGAGCAATGGCATTCAATATCCAATCCTATAATTTACATTTCGTCAATGATCGTCTTTAAACTGGTTTCATCTAGAATCTCGAAGCCCTTTTCCTTCGTAACCTGCGGACACGGATTGAGTACTCAGATCAAACACAAAAGAACAACGTGAATGTACCTGTGCCAATTGTACATTATGACGGTCAAGCTTCTCCTCCATTACTTGCTTCAATATACGCAAGGTCAGCGTCTGTGCTTCTTTCAGTGTCATTTTCTGCAGCGATTCGAATTCAGAACAAAAAAAAATGGAGAACGATAAATAAACCTACGGAGTGCCATTTGTCCTGCAGCTCTGCCTGGGCAGCCTCTGAACCGGACCCAATCGCCTTTGCTTGATAGCGAACGAAGGTTCCAGACGGATCTGTGTGGTATCTATAAAAAGCCTCAGTAGAAATAGAACCTAGAGCAAGTAAAGAACGCACAGCTGGGGACCAAGTTCATCAATTCCAGCAATCAGTAAAGCCACACCAAACGGCCGACTCATCATCGCATCTTCATCGTGTACACTCTCTCCAAACCGCAGAGCTAAATCACAAACTGCCTGAGTGACACTCTCCACCTTAATTTTCTCGTCGTACGTGAATGAATGGTTTTGTGCGGTTACTCGAGCATGGTCAATCATCGTTCGTGCATCAGCTGTTAAACCAGACATCGCGCAGCCAAGATGGTTGTCGATTTCCATAATCTTTTCGATTGAGCTTGATTCGATGAGAGGCGATTGGACCCGTTTCTCGACACCGAGGACGACACCTTCGTCTGTTCGAACGCCAACCGTTGTTGAGCCCAACTATAACAAGCAATTAAAACACGAAGCAGGAATAAGGAGTTTCGGAGCACCTTGATAGCCTCGATAGCATATTCGACTAGCAGATAATCAATACATGGACTAGTAAACTGAAAGAGCGGCGCACCTTGGAACAACCGTCCTTCTGGAGAGAAAGTGTTTACACCACGGTCTGTGAGATGTTTTTCAGGTTAATCTTGGATATTCTATGGTTACCAACGGCGTACCGTATTCTGAACGCGTCAAAAACATGTTGGATAGAGCGAAAGATGGAAATAAAGAACAAGTATTCGACGCGCGTACAGTGTGACTACCGGCGCTTAATCAGCGCTTACTATCGAGCTGTTACCCTTTCCTTGTAATTTGTAAGTATCCTAAATTTACTCGCAGCCTGCGTTGGAACCACCCTCCACTGCTCCCTAATCTCATAGCTGGAACCGATCAATTTTAGTTCTCTACTACCGTTGCGAAGTAATAAGTATTATGGACTCCAATTGCCAGGCATATTTCCTTCAAGTTTCCATTTGACTTAAGCTTCTAAGTATGTGGGGAAGTATGTTGAGTAAGAGGACTCCGAGGACCAAGGCATGTCTGCTACTTTTATTTTCCCTTCTGATTCAAGTAAACGGCGGTATACATCTGGTAGTACTCAATGAACATGTTGTCTTGGTTATCCTGCCGCCCTCCCTGTCAAATTTGTCGAAGCCACTACGGGGCGCAAAAGCTATGCGCAACTTTTCTTAATTCTGGCGGACCTCAACTGACTGCTGAGCTCGCTAGGAGCCCACCTACCTACTGGGAAGCTAAATTTAGAAGATTGTGGCCATTCTGATTGATTGAGCGTTTGAGTCCAAACTACGCGTGTATTAGGTCCAGTACAGGCGTGTTTGACCATCCTATCAGATAGTCAGTATGCTACATTGCATTCCAGATATTATCTGTTCAGATCTCGTGTTCTGAAGGTTGTTGAAGTCCCAACGCACATATACTTACAGAGCCACGGATAATTTCTTTCCGTCACCAATTATGCTGTGTATATTTGCATCTTCACAATCAGATGCCAAGAGTATAAAGGGGCCAGTAAGTCAGCAGGGGGTTTTCCTAGTGTTTCCAAGTTTCACACAGGAGTCGGCGCAACTTCGAGTCTGGTTGATAATGATATGAAACTCAGCCCGTACCATTCTGATTCCTAGGCCGCAGCAGTCCTCAAGCTTTGGACAATTACCGTACACTACGGCTGTGAGGATCAACTCAGACATAATGCCGGTCTCGATTCGATTCCATACATTCTCGAACAAGTACTACACTCGATTCGGGACTCGGGAGCTGTAAGTAGTTCTCCAATCGCGATTCAAAACACTTAAACTTGTCAAGGTATACCTGGTCGGCAACCTAGTACGTCTTTGTTCTAGATAAATGGAAGTAGTGGCACAGCTCAGGCTGTATCCTAATATTTCTGAAAACTAGCTTTCCGATAATTGCTGAACAAGCGCTCATAGATAAGATAAGAGATAATATTACATAAAGTATTACTCTAGCGCGCAGTCGTGACTACAACTTCGCTACTTCACAAACGCCTATGCAAAGGCATTCTCCGTATTGAAAGAGCGACAGCTATGCCTGTCCGCTTCAGTCTTGTGAAAGCTACTTCTTTTCGTCCTTGGTCCAAAAAGTCTAGAATTTCTGGATCTAATACTGGATCTTCATCAGGATTTTCGAGAAATTTGAATGGCTCAAATGCAGAACAGTTTAGACCAGACAGTTCTGGCTCTGGGTACTTAAATCGTGTACCAGAAGAAGATCTTGATCAAAGAAATGACGACGATGACGATGACGAGGAAGAAGAGCTTGAGGAGGAACTGGAAGCGCAAGGATTATACCGAGGCATGTTTCACGAAGCTAGGTGACTGAATTTTGTACTAACTGATACTCAGGCTCCTACCTTAAACTGGTGACTTTTTACACATTGACACCCCTGACATTTGTGGTTGCCTTCACGCTTCTCGCACTGTTACCAGGATGGGCATATCCGCTTGAGGGAAACACACCAAACTTCCCTTCGCTCCTTCCATATCCTCTTTCAGAACTTATCGTGTCAGCAGGCTTATGGGCACTATCGCATCTGCTACGCACGCCAGTTTACACTTTTTCTGTTCTCCTATGTACAAGCTGTAAGCTGTCCCATTACAGCTTTGCAATCGTGCTTTCAACAGCATTGCACGCAGTTTTATCTCTTCTTCTCCGCGTGATTGCGATCCCCATCCTTCTAATTCCTCATTATCTCATTTACGAGTCTCCGAATTGGCATGACCCCGCCTTCCGACGGGTTTGGTGGGTTGCTCTAGGCTGGGCTGCTGTAGAGGCAATTGTATCCATCAAGCAAGGATACGATTACCTTGCTTTGTATCGCGATGTCTTGGTTGATGAAGCTCATAAGGAGGAACAGTTTATTGATATCGAGGACGGCGGTGGTACCAAGCTTGGTCCTGTCTATAGCACTACTCAATTCGCCAGTCCTACGGAAGCTACTGCGCCGTTTATAACTGGCTCCAGTCATGATATATCTCCTCCTGACAGAGACCCTGTATCAACTACAGCAGTTCAGGAAGATGCAGAGCGTGTCCCTCTACTGACACGAAGCTTGGAGTTACCAACTGCCAATCTGGATTCCTCTCTTGACTTGCAGATCGATGAAGACGTTGAGCAGCTAATAGCTGTAAGAGAGCGGGATGAACTAGAGAAGTATTACGGGGTTCCTTTCATTGTAAGCTGATTCGCGTATACTTGTAGCAGTGTCTAATGGTTTTCAATACCAGCGAATACCAGTATTCATCTCATGTCTTCAACGCATCAACTCTCTTCTCTTCTCCTTGGGCATCACCTTCCTACTTTCATCTGCCTACTTACGATCAACCACAACGCGGACGATAAACCCCAATGACAATCTCACCGCGGTTTATGGGAAACGTTCTGACTTTACTTATTTCGCTCCTCTCGAATCCTTCATGTGGCGTTGGTCGCTGGAGATAACGAGGGGTTCCAATAAAGCTCTGACAATTGCGGTTCCGTTGATTTTTCTTGTGCAGCTGTTTTTATCCCTGTTACACTCACAGCTAGTGTTACCGAAGGCCGGCGTGCCTACGGTAGTCTATATTGGGTCGTTGGTATCATTGGGATTGTTTTTTGCTGGTCTGGGCGTTTGGGGCGCCCTGTCATAAACTACTTTTACCGCGGAAGCGTTCTTTTTTTCTTTTCTGTTCATACTAGTATGGTTTTTCTTACTTCCGCCGACTCACTATTCATGGTCGCATTCATATATACCTCAGTGCCTCACGCATTGAACTGGATTCTTGGTCGGAACTATCTCACAAATCCAGACGTGATAGAAAGCACTCTTGGCTACAGCCAGGCTGTACTTATCTCTTGTGGTGATTCGAACAATCTTGCCCCTGAATATCACTGCTGTACAGCTACAAGTTCAACAGATCGAGGCTGGCTGCGTAGTTGGAATCAAATAAGCTTCTTATTCATGTTACCGCAATGATCCACATCATCATCTATGTACATCAGCGCTAGCTTGAATTGCTGTACAACTGGGAGCAAGCAGTCAGTGGAGGATGCCAGAAATCGCAGAATGCAGAGTTCAAGCAACCGTCTTACTAAAAACGACCTCCACAGTCATCATACGTGGGAAACAGTATATTTCGTAAGTTCCCTTCCTGCAAACATCCATCACGTATTGAGGACAAGTTGACGAAAACCTATCCAGATTTCCATCTCTACTTACATAAAATGCGCACAATATTTGCTTATTCACGGGCACGGGTGCGCATTTCGTTAGCCGATTCTCCAATCCCAGCGTGGCTGTTCTCCGTGCAGCACCATCTTAATATTTTACTTTTTAGTAAGTTCGATCAAAAGTTCACAGATCGAAGACTCGGAAGAGTGCATCGAAAAGGAAATGACTTGCCCTAATATTCCAGGATTATCAATACGATTCCCTTTTGCGCTGTCGTTTGCTGCTGGTTGCTAGATCCTTTTATGCTGGGATATTCTCTGGAAGCTTCGGCGGCGGCAAAATGAATTGAGATCCTGCAATACTTGAACCAAAGACTCTGAACAGCTCTCTCTTCGTTTAACCCCACTCACCGACGCGTTCACTAGCTCTAACGAATTCTTTATTCGCCTACCTGCCTTGCGCAAACGAACATGAAGAGAGATCGATCCGACAGCAACGCTGGAGAACTTGGTAGACCGACAAAAATCACTAGACCCGACCATTCAGTCGTCGTCGTTGTAAAGCTTTTTTTTTTTTGATGCAGCGCGATTTTCACTGATAATTCTCTGTTTAGATACACAACGACTCGCTGGAGCGTATCATGGAAAAGAAAAAGATCCCATACGGGATCCAGTTTCAACTTGCGTCCATCGCGAGCGACTCTGCTCTCTTAAAGGAAAAGGAAGCGATTCTTGAAAGACTGAACGGTCCTCAAACCAATTCACGATTACAGTCGCTGCTGTTTGGAACCAGCGCCATATTATCAGAAAAAGAAATTGCCTCTGATGTACGTGCTCTTACAAGCTTCGTGTCACATACTTAAAAGCGTCTTTGTCTACTTAGTCTCCGTGGAATGAGCTTGACAAGGAAGATAAAGCATTTCAAAATTCAAAATATGCGTGTATCGGCAATAATGTGGACCATCCGGGATGGTGGGGCGGTAAAGTTAGCTTTCAGGCCAGACTGGGAGAAAAAGGAGATATTCCAGTGCTGGAGAAGCCCATACTAGGCCCTTCTAACAAGATCAAGCGACGTTTTGGCTCTTCAAGTGTCCTCCGAGTCAAAATAAATAAAGATCGTTTTTACGGGAAGGATGGTGGCGAGATGCTCGTTCAGTTATTCAAGCGACCGTTCGTCATCTGGCATCATGTCTTTCGATCCTTCTATGCGAAGGACGACACAGTCTTTCTTTTCCGAACTAACGAAATATACCGTGATGGGTCTCTCTACCAGTCATACAACGAAACTGGACTCTCTCTTTACCAGTTCATTCAGTGGTTGAATCCTTTACAAGAAAATTTACATCAAGTTCGTGTCGAATATCTGCTAAGTTTTCTGTGTGTTACTTAATCTTCTTGTAGAAGTTATGCAAATGGGCTTCAAGAACTGCTCTAGGACTTTCCGCTTCTATTCCAGGCCCACGTCTGATGGAAGACGAAATAGATTATGTCGAAGATATCAGTAAGTAGTTGGGCGATTTGGAACAAGCAGCATCTTTCAAAGACCTTACATTGCTTGCAGCTCTTGATCATAATGACCAATCGACGATCATGACAGATGGCTGCGGGCTCTCAGCACTGTCATTACACCAGCAAATATACGAAATGTTCAAAGGACAGCATTGTTCTGAGCTTCCTAGTGCCCTCCAATTCCGTCTTGCTGGCGCCAAGGTATGAAGTTTGCATTATCCAGCTGTTGCACTGTTATTAACATGTCTACCATACCAGGGTCTTTTACTTTTATCCGAGAAAGATTCCTTTGCGAAAGTTAAATTGCGGAAAACTTCTCAGATCAAGATTAAGTATCCCATCGACTCAGAAATTGACCCCTCCCATCTAACGATCGACATTTTGCGCTTTTCTCGCACCAAAACGCCTGGAAAGCTTTCCGAGGAAACCATTAAAAATCTCCACCATAATGGGGTACATTCATCGGTATTCGAAGAACTTATGAAAGCACAGTTCCGTGAAACTTTTGAAGCTTTGACTGCCTGGGAAGGGCCCGATGCCATCCCTCGGTTATGGAAAGCTGTCGAGGCTGCAGGAGGAGTTATCAGTGCTCGAAAAGCTAGACAATCTGCCACCGATAGTCGAATAAGAGGCCTCCGGTATCACAATGACGACGACGAAGACGATGATGGCCTTATGCAGGAATCAGAGTCCAAGGCCTGGTGGCGAGATCCTACCTCTGGATGTCCATCATCGCTCGAGGAGACCATCCTGGAGTTGCTGGATTCCGGGTTTACACCATCTAACTCGCCTTACCTCCGCAACAAGCTGAAAAATGCCATCACGACAAAAATCAACAGTGCAGCAAAAAAATACAACTTTGTTTTGCCTCAGAGTGCCACTGCGTTTGTTGTTCCTGGTAAGTGTCGCTGCTCATGGTAAAATTTGCACTCAGGAATGTGATTGTCTTAGACCCCTATGGGGTTTTAGAGTTCGATGAGATTCACTTCAAAAATTCTCGTAGGGACTTCCTTACCAACGACGGAATGCAGACGGATATAATCCTGGGGGAGGTTCTGGTAAGCATCCGGGTTTTCACTAAAACTGCACAGCTCTTATTTGTGTCTCTAGATCACCCGTAATCCTTGCAAACTGCCTACTGATGTTCGGAAGGTACTATATATATTTCCTGTTGGTTCTCTCGTTCTAACTTACCGTAAGGTCACGGCAGTCTTACATCCTGAGCTGAAGGATATGGTCGATGTCATTGTATGCTCTGTCAAGGGCTACCGTCGACTGCTCGACTTTTTAGCTGGCGGCGATTACGATGGTGATCGTGCTTTGGTCATATGGGACAGACGCTTTGTGACGCCCTTTAACAAACCTGAAGAACGATTTTCGAAGGCGCCGAAAGGGCTGGACGAATGTTTCCATACTGACGAACAAACTGTCGCTCAGTTCTGTGCCAGGGAGAACTCAGCTACCTCGGTTGAAAGCTTACAAGACTACTTACTCGCTTCACTTCTCAATCCTAACTACGTTGCGGCATACTCTCGGTTTCATGTAAATGCTGTATATGAGCACGGTTATGCCCACTGGAAGACCGTTAAGCTGGCTTATAAGTAAGGGTTTCTTTCTTTAACTATTGTAAACCTTCCACTCAATGTTCCGTTGGAATTGCTAGGTTCTGCCAGGTCTTGGATTCGCCTAAAACTGGTCATCATATCAAACGTCAGGCTTACCTAGCTGACCGAAGAAGTTATGATAACACGCTGGGCCCTGCCTACTGTCCAAATAAGTCGTCCAAGAGCTCTAACAACCTCCCTCTCGAACGTGGTAAAAATCTTCCCCGATTCATAATGGACATTCTTCACCAGGAAGCCAGAACCCAGCGCGGTATCTGGATGGAAAAGCTTAACCACCACTTTGGTGATGCCCTAAAGGCTCACAACCGCCCCAAGGATGGAGACGTTGGTGATCCGCACAAGGTTGTCCTTCGTCCGGATGAAGACCTCACTAGGCCCTGGGATTGGTTCTATAAAGAAGCTCAATCTCGGAAGGACGTGAAAATTCTCAACGATTTGAGACTTATCTCTAACCACGTCGAGAAGATGCGCCTCAAGCACGCAGAGGAGATGCGTAAGAGCTACAAGCGCAACAAAACAAGCAACCGCTCATCCAGTGACCTACAACCTATCACAATTCGGCAGGACACGATTCGGAGCCTATCACGGGAGTTTGCGTCGTCTCCGAAAAAGGAGGATTTCTCCAGCTTGTCGGTTCAGACGAAGGTTGACCAGCTTCGGGCCAGTTATGCCTATAAGCTTGCAGTTCAAAAGGATGTGGCCGCACAGTTTCCCTTTGACTGCGCTTTCCATAAACTTTGTGTAATAAAGGCGGAGGCTAGTGGGACATGGATGGCTTGCATAGAAGCTATGTACGAGCTGAGAAGGTAGTATTGTAATTTTTCCGATTGTATCCCAACTATTACAAGCTTTTGTTTGACAATGCATGAGTTGCTCGGTAGCATAGTTAATTACTTGCCAGTTGCTGAAAGTAAAGTTGGCGCCCAGTGTACTGCTAACCGCGATTCATCTTCTGACTATCGACGGATCTAGATAACGTGCTCGCTCGCGTCCTTGTTTCATGTACAGGTAGGTGTCAAGTATATGCAACTGTAATTACAGACCGAAGTTCATATCACAGTTAATTGGGTTCCGAAAGTAAATCCACGGGTAAAAAGTACTATAAGACTTGAGAGTCCAAACAAAAGAAACATCCACTTGAAAAGTCTTGTTTTCTCGTTCTCTATCTTAGTTGGTGGCGCCATAATAAGGAGCTTGCTGCGGAGGGGCAGCTTGGGCGTAAGGCTGGTAGGAGCCATTTCCGATGTCTAAACGAAACATGTGAGGACAAGGAAGAAACAGTAACCAAGTAGATACGCACAGCGATAACCACCTTGCCCATAACGTTCCTCAGCTTGCATCTTCTTGTAGATGAGCCAGAAGGCGTGTATGTGGCCAGGAATGTACCCGAGACTAATCATAAGTTTCTTTCAGTTGATTAACGGGATTTGTCGACGCGCTGAACTCACAGGGTTAAGCAAATGTTGATGAGTAAATCGCAAGAGCAGCCAGAGATAAAGCCAACAGCGAGAGGCGGAAAGATGATAGCAACCTAGAGAAAGGGTGTTCAGAACCAAGGAGAAGCGATGACCAAGAGACTCACTAGGATGAGAACAACGTCTGAGCCTCTGACCATTGTGAGTTATTTGTGAGGAAACAGGTGGGTGGTGGTACAAGATGTGGTTCCGTTTTGGCTCCGCAGCCGCCGCCGGTTACGTTGATCATTTGACGTCATTGAGGCGTGACCTAAATAAGCGCTCAATCTATTTTGAAAAGGACAGCGCCAAAAATTGAACGAATTGGAATGTTGGCTTCCCTGGTCCAATCCAAGATGCATCATCCTTCGAAACGACAGCATAGTATCTCCACAATGGACCTGATTTTACAATCGCTAGAATAACGCGATGCTTGGCTTGGTAGCAGCTGAAGCAAAATTGTATGGGCATAGACCGATAGCAAAGGTGGTGTCGATGATCCTGAAATGCTCTCTTACGGTTAGCCCATCCTTTGCTTCTGTGAATAGCTACCCAAAAGCATACACCACTCGAGGCTACTAAACATTGTTGTAAACTCAGCAACAGAATTAAGGTTCAGTCTGGTTCAGTTCAGTGTCCTATTCTTCCTATCATATCGCAATCCATGTTAACTTGATTAAAAGGGACTTGAGCAGCTACGAAGGAGCTCTGAGGTGAATGGCAGGCTGTAGTTCGAACAGATTTGGGTGATAATTGAAAACGGACGTCAAACATGTTACTTTCCTTGTCAGCTGCAGTGCTACTTGGTCATGGTGCTGGATTGCCTGAAACTGTAATCACTTGGCTCATGCTACCAGAATCAATGAAATAAATAAAAAGCTCACATAAAAACGGGTCGCTTTACTCTTCCATTTCAACTTAACAATGATTACCTCCCGTCCATAGTCACTTTTGAATCAGGTTTTGATATCGTCCGTTCCCGACTAAAATCCGAGATGCCTTCCAAGAAAGACTATGGGCCGCTTGCCTATGCGTTTCTATGTGCGAGGCAACAAGTGACTGAGCGGCTGATGTTAGTCACAGTCCTCTGCGACAAGGCTGCTGAAATGTGGCCTAAAGCTTTCATGACTCCAGTAGGGACAGCTCAAAACATTACGAAGCATGTTAGGCGATAGGTCTTACAAACACCAAATTCTTCTCACCGACGAACGGGTCCGCAGCTCAGAGAATCCTAGACAAGGACGAGATTCCTCTCAGATGGTACCATGAGCAACCCTGCCGAACACTCTTGTAAATGTCTTGGCTCCGTTGACAATCTTCTGATTATCCCTTCGATGTACCAGACCTCTCAACATTCAGATTGCGACGCTTTCTTGTTCATGATGCGCTGTAACATAATCTCTTGTCTGCGAATATCATTCTTCCATCTTCCATACAATAACTATTCAGACCCCGTTTACATTGCGAAGCAGGAGAAACTCAGTAGCATGCAGATGGCGGGGTAGATCGGTAAACCAGGTGTACGGAGGAATGAACTTAGCGCCAGCGGTAAAGATCAGGGTGGTGAAAGCAACAGGAACTTTTCTCCTTTCCTCAGTGGAGCTTGTTAGATTCGATATCAACGTTTGAGCTATGGCAGCGATTATCCTAGTCCTGAGTGTATAAAACGCTTTCTTCGAGTCTGGCATTTAGCAAACTTGCTCAGCTGGCCTCAGTAGCGTTGCGCAGCCTTTCTTGATGTAACCAGTATTCTACCACTTGTCTCGGCTTAAAAGTACGTTCTGTAAATTTAATCCTTCACAGTATCCTACTATCTTCTTTAGGAACTGCATATTCGTCTACATCCCCTCGGGTCCACCGAGGTTCCACCGCTGTCTTAATACCATCTATTTTATCCGTTCCCCGTCGCTGTTAGCTGATAGCTTCTCTGCAACATGTTTGCAGTTTAATAATGAAATTGAATCCCCCAAAGTCCAATGCTTGTGTGCTCGCAGGTATGTTTGTTATATTATCGTTCCCTTCGCTATATGTTCACATTACTCAATCTGTTAAGAAAACTTTAACACAGTGCCTGCTCTGCTGCGGCCCTCAATGTTGCTACTTTTTGGACAGTGTGAGGTTAGCTCTCGATGAGGCTGTCCGTGGTTCTTCTAGCGTGTCTCCCTGGAAGCAATCTAGAACAGAGAACCTGAACTTAAAATCTTCCTCAGGGTCATGGGCTGATGGACCACTGATCATTGGATTTTTGTCCCAAGACTACGTTTCGGTTCTGCCTTTTGGACGCATTTCGTTATACAGGGAAGTGGAAACCGCGTGTCTCTCAAGTAGATTCTACACAACTATGCTACAACCCCTCAACCCCTCCAGATCTGTTCTACGATCTCCTTGACTTTGACTTTGTCCAGTCTTGGAGGCAAAGCCATTAGTCGGGACTCCCCTAAGTTGTTTCAATTTTTTTTCCACCGCTAGGTCGAGTTTTTTCGTCTAACAAACCCAATGTAAGGTAAGATAGCTCAGAACTCGGTCGAATTATCTATCTGGTGAGTCGCCAGTGACGAGTTGCTATAGACGATATAGACGATAGAGCCGATTATCCATGACTGATGATTCTATAGCTCTTTACTGGCTAGCCATTCATCCACGCTCAGTCACGGTCCGTATTGTGGGAGATGCTGGCCTCGATCAATTTGCAGAGAAGGCCAGAGATCTCCAGAGATACTTATAAGAAGCCCTATATGAGCGAATAAAAATCCATTTTTGCCGTCGTCATGATTTTGAGTGCACATTTGTATCTAGGCGTTGATCTTCTGACACAGTGCTGCATGTACTGCATGCTGATCTCCGGAAAGTCCTGCGTGATATCTTCTCTCCATGAGCGAGCCACTTACGTGGCGTTTACTTGCGTGGAGCAACGATTTACAGATTGAGGTGAAACTGTTAGTTTACATAATGTATACTTTACTGGCACTCTTCCCGCTCATACGAGTGATCTCGCGAAATGCGCGTTCTGTAGAGTTAAAACTCAGATATGTACCTCTCACTATCATTGCTTTTTTGTTGCTTCAGAGTCTGAGATTAAGTATAGGTCGGACATCGAGGGCCAGTCCCATATATGGTTAAAACTGACTTGCGCGGTTATCAAAATTGATCATCATCGATCCCGCCGAATCCTGATCGGTGGGCGTCACTTTCCTCTTTCTGTTTGCTTCCTTCCTGGTACAATGTTTTCCTCCCAAGCAGCTTGCGAAGTTTTCAAGAAGTCTCGGTAACTTTAACCAGGTAAAGCTCGTTGGTTGGAGTCGGTTTCGGCACAGGTGACCCAAGTTGTTACCCTTGGGAAAAAAGAGATTTGCCTCGAAATGATCTTTGATGGTTATACATACAAAGATCTGACAAGTTGTCGGACCACCTCTCCGATTTCTCTTTTCCTCATAACTTCCTCGTGTAAAGCTCGTGTTTGGCCTCCTCCGTCGTGGACAATCTGGACATTTGCTGGACCGGCTGGCTGTGGAGGCTGGAACATGCTCCCGTTTAGTCTCAAGATAGTCTGGTTTGTCCTATCGCTCTCTGGTGAGATATGTTACTTTGGCAATTCCTATGCGCTATTAACGATTGGCCTCGATTGGCTTACAGGTTTACTCTCTTGTTGGGCTGTTCTGAGTGCGTTTGCTCTGGAATTACGCTCGTATTGGCTTCCTATGCTGTACTGCATCGGTTGCACAATATTGCAAGGAATATTCTGTCTAGGTACGCTGCAATCTGTTTTCTCTACTCTTTGTAGTCTAATGGCTTTATGCAGGTCTCATTTGGAGGATGGATCCCTTCCTCATGCCTCGCTCATTCTGCATAGGTAAAAAGCTTCCTTCCAAGTCGTACATCCTCTTATGCATCGTCTCAGCACAAACCCTCCTTACGGGATTCGCTTCCTTTTTGCTAACGGGTGTCTGTGCGACGTTTACATTGGGTTTCAGCTTGGCAATTCTGAAACCCGGAACTTGGAGCTTAACAGCGGCAAAGTAAGCATCAGTCGTGTAAACTCTGGCAATGAGCCCATACTATCTTTTTAGAACCTCCGCCTGGCATCCAACCTACACCATCACTCTCATTATATTTCCAATCCTGGCCTCTGCGGCACAAATAACTGCTGTCCTCAAACTCGATGCTGTTCGACCGTTTGACTCTCTCGTTTGCGATGCGAGCAATCCTGAATGGTGGGCTTTCCATCTTTAACGCCACTAATGTTTCGTCTCCAAGTAACTCATCAATAATTGAATTCTTACTTTAGGATTCGCTTTTTGGGATATGCCGGCACACCCATCCTGTTTTCTATACCATTTTCTTGCCTTGCGCTGATGGCAGTCATCCAAATGACCCGCACTGAACAACGCAAGGCGAACCGGTCTAACTCCTCAGGCCCCGCCCATAATGTCAACTCTACCAACCTCACTTCATTACCGCCTCGGCGGGCCAAACGCAAGGACATGGGCGCCATGTTAGGCCCTCCTAATTCCCCCACCCCAGTGCCCACACCCCGCGCTCTGCCATCACCCTCTCCATCTGCTGCTTATGCTACCTTTCCCGGGCGGACTCCTGTAAGCCCTGAGCTAACCAGTCCAGTTTCCGCTCGTCAATTCCATTTACCCTTTTCTCCACTGCTCCACGATGACAATGATCAACTCGGTTCATCTCATTCGTCCACTCTGGAAGATAGGGACGTCGATTCTTTCGTATCCTCTGCATTTCCTACATTCGCACCGCCAAGTCGTTCCGTTACACCGCCTAATCCACGAGACTCCCCCAGTGATGATATATTCAGCTATTATCTTCACCGACATAGCACCCACCGCGATTCTTTGGCTGTTCCGGCACATGAACAACGGTACTCGCCTACGACTGGATGGGATTGGTACGAACGGAATGACAATATGAAGTGGTCACAACATGAAAACAGAACGCAATCGCAAGACCATGATTTGGATATGAACCTGCACGGTAACGATGATCTTCAAGCCGAATCTGTGCGGTCATTCAGTAAAGATACTCACAACCAAGGGTTTGGGGACTCTAAGCAAGGAGATGTTGAAATTGTGGAAGATATCCGAACCGTAGAAGATCATTCAAATTTTCGGTATATCACCAGGAGTTTACATGCAAATTCACCTATGATGTCTTCACCACTTGGCAGTGGTGAGTTTTTCTCTTACTCAATCCGCTCACTCGCTCATAATTCTGCTGTACGTTTGCAGAACGCAGACGACATTTGTCCGTCTCTTCATCATACTCACAAGCGGAAACGCAGGTCAATACAGTGACCGGAATTATACAATCTGCGATATGGCGTATCATTATATTTCAACTGTGAGTCCGAGTCTTTCTAACTCTCCGTTGGCAAATGTATTGATATCTTTTAGCTCATTTACACTGATCTTGATCCTGGCTTCTCTATCTACATTAATCGATGTTATTACGCAGCGTGTACAACCTTCTCCATTTGGGACTCAGCATGTAGCTTTGTTACTCGCGGCTTGGGCCCCTGTCTTTATTTTTGGTGCGTCGGCCCCCTTTGAGAACTGTCTTTACCTCAACTGGACTGACTATATCTCCCTTGCTTCTGTTGTGGGTGGTTCCACAGGCTCTATTCCCTCTACTCGGCGAAAACTCATGTTTTGGAAGAGACCGAGGTCTCAAACCGTTCTGGGGTTATCAGTTTATAGCATCTGTAGGAATCGACTGCATTTTGTAAAACAATATGGGAATCATTACTGTACTTGTATTGGATTTGGTACATTAGTTTTAGCTAAGCAGGGTTTTGATTAGAGGGCTTAACGTTTAACGTTTAATCACCATAACGGTTTTGCCATTGCAAGTTTTTGAGAATCGGCTGGCTGAGTGTCTTTGCATAATGTAGCGGTCGGTCTTCTTGTCTAGCTGAAAGCGTATACGCTCCGTATTCGACGCTTTGACCGTCATGACTCATGTGAAAATAGAGGGTTAGCTCTTTCTATGCTTTCCGTTTCTCACTTCCATCGTATAACTAAAGACATCTTGGGAACATCTCCCAAGCAATACGCCCCAAGCGTCCGGTGATATTATTAAAAAGTTAAAAGGGAAAAGCGGACAATCAATGCTATCCTGCTATCCTTCATTGGCCGTTGCTTTAATAGTACTATGCTGGACGAGGTCCAACTACCTTTTGATTCCCAGTATTCCGGGGATATACTGGCCAAGTCGAGTACATGTACGAGATTTACTTATGGGAGCACTCAAGATCAGCCTGAGATGTCAAATAACCGACTAGAGGCCGGAGTACATAGCCTCTGTGAACTCTTGTCGCGAATTCTTGTCCAAACGAACGACTCGGATGTCGTGGAATAGGGTCTGAGTGGTAAGATGTTCTGCAAGTTCGTGTCGCTCGCACCGACGCCAGTATCACCTCCACTTGGGGACGGCGGTAAAGATGCTAGTACCTACAGACGCAATCTGTTGCCCATTGAGTTGTTGTTGTAGCAAGTAGGAGGGAACATGACAAGTTAGTGCGCAGATCATCATGTGTGGATCTGATCTAAGCTGTCATTGGTGCAGTGACTGGCGGAAATACTCAGATAGAGGAGAAGCGAAAAACCACCCTCGTAAGGCCTTTGACTGCTTGTCCAATGTCGCTCAGCCAAAGGTTTGGTGTCTCGTATTCAACGCTTTGACCATGACCGTGACCTCGAGTCATAGCCCACGTGCACTGACTTGGCCTACCTCGTCCGATCTTGTCGTACCTTGTCGTACGATACTCTGTAACTAACACTTGCCAGCGTTATTACTTCATTCTTCTGTTTTACGCCGTGTTTCTGATTTCTACATATTTGGAGAATATTGGAAGGAAGACTACGGAACGAGAAACAGGACCGAACAGAAACCGAAACATATCCGGAACCAGAAGAACAAACTATGCTCGCAATGTCGGCTTCGAATTTCGCTTCGAATTCACATCCGGTCTCCTCATCCTCATATTCTAATCCTAATCACAATTCTACCATACCGATGGATAAATACCGAGGAGCTGTCGTTGAAGTGAGTTTTTCCCAATCCAAAGCTTTTGTCAGAACCTGTAATGAATGCTTGTTTTTCCTTCTTGCCCATTTATCTGTTCTGAATCGATATATATCTTGTGCCAATCGATGAAAGGTTTTTACTGATTGCACTGATCTGCAGGACCTCCAACTCTCCCCAGCTTTTGCACTTCCATTCACGGAACGTGTATCGCGAGCCATCGAGCTCGCGTATGATAGGGATTTCTCACATATTCCGTAAGTTTGTGTTTTCTTTTTTGTATCCTTTCGTATCCTTGTGTTCTTGGGTGTCTATCTAACTTGCGCCTGTACATGCTGCTTACACTGTGTACCCCTTCTCCTATTGAATTATCGCTTGCGATCTTGCTCCTTTTCTCGTTTTCGCTTCACTTGCACCTTGCTACACCTGTCCATTTGCTTACGCTTCACTTCGCTTATACCTACACGCTGCTTCGCTACCCAGTGTTCTAGACAAAAACCGTCGTCCACTAGGTTACGTCGAAGTGTCAAAGCTGAAAGAGATGTGGGAGTCTGGACAGGCGAATCCTGTATGTGTGCTCCTCTTACTAATACTATTGCACGATCTCCTGATATAATTCTCGCAGAACGATAAAGTCTCGCAATATATGACAAAGTTCAAACGAACAAGTTCCGAGCCTTACACACTTATTACACCGCTTACACCGTTGGATGAGCTAGAGAAGTTTTTAGGCGAGAATATCTTCGCATTGGGTAAGTGCATTGATCTTCGTTCTCAACGCAAGTTGCTAATCAACTTGTGTTGCTTGTAGTAACGGATTCTCAGAGAAAATTCGTCCTTGGAGTGGCAACGGTGCATGATTTGGAGCAATTTGTTAGTCGGAGAGGGTTTTGAGGTTGGGTAGAGGATCGGGTTAGCGACTTTCGGCTCAGCAAGTTACGGTTTACCGATTACGGATCTCAATTTACGGCCATGAGTGCATTCATCTGCATTCATCTGTACTTGGACTGTATGACTATATTACGATTTGTTCTACTAACCGAGTACCTCACATTCAAGCACCCGGATGTTGGCTGGTTCGAATTCGGTTACTTACGCATAATTGAATTCTTCTTAGTAGTAGGCTTACTCTAGCCTGACGGCCTGGAAGACAAAGTGTGTGAAATACAGTGAGAAGAGTCGGCCTAGAAAGTTGAAACAGCCCACGTCTACAGTTGTTGTTTGTCAGACGCAGTTTGTTGTCAGTCTGACCAGTACCAGTCGCTTGTAACCGCTCTGCATTCGAAATCACGGAATAAACGTTTTCCGAGTCCTGATACTGCCAGCGCCATCTTTTTTTTCTTTCTCTCCGAGCTGCAGAGCCTACAGTGAGATTCAATTCGAGGATCTCTATTGTCAGTGGTTCATCTCATATATTCTACTTGGACTCATCTTAACTCATCTATCCAGAACAGCTATTCAAAAAGTTGACTGGTCGCAGCAAGTTGAACAACAAATTATTCTTATTTGATAGTCAGTAATCGCAGTGGCATCGTAAAATCCACCAATCCAAACTCAAGTTCGAATCAAGTTCAATCAACTCCAATCCAGGTGTCAGTGGCACAATAATCCCTGTCCAATCCAAATCAAACAGCAGGCAACTAGATATTGGAGACAAATGTCTCCAAAGCCAAATCCACCAATACTAGCGCAGACACAGATGCAGATACCAATCCTAATTCCACCGCCGCTAAATCCACCAACAAATCCATCAATACTAACGTTGAATCCGAATCCAGCGCCGTTAACGTCGAATCCAACCTCCTCGTCGCCAATAGCCTCGTTTCCGCGTCTCTCCTACGCAGACCATGCAAAAAAAGCACAAAACATCCGATCTCCTATAGAGAATACCATTCGGAGGAAACAGGCCGTATCAGTTTCTGTTTCAGCGTCTTCGAGCACGCCCGCGATGGCATCTACGAGAACATCGATATCTTCTTTGACAACACCGCCTTCTTCGTCCAGAACGAGAACATCTGGAATCCCGTTAACAACAACAGCATCATCTTCGTCTTCAGCCTCCCAAAGCCCGTTATCATACTCCAATTCGATTTCCCGCAATAACAGCTCTAGCGCCGTTGATAGCAACAGCAACAGCACAGTCAACTCTTCCAATAGCACAGATGTCGATGTTGACTTTAACGATATGAATAACAACACGACTAATACGACGGCGCCAACAACCTCGAATTCATCTGTCATCTTGGAAGGGGACTGGGAAGAAGGGGAATTGGGTGGATTAGAACTACCACGGAAAGGTGCGGGAATGGATGGGAAAAAGGATACGGGAAAAGAGAGGCAGGAAAGGCAAAAGGATCAGGGATTGGAAGAAAGAGACTCGAAGCCAGCTGTAAACGTCTGGCAAGCACGGATGGCTTTGGAAGCAAAGACTCAGAGGGATCTGGCGGCGGCGACGGAGGATCCGTTCATCGTCAAAGTTAAACACGAGTGGCCAGAGGTTGGGAAGTCGAAAACTGTAGGGAAATTAAAAGCTGGTGTGTTCAATTCTCGACTAGTACAATATACACAAAATTTAACGACCTATCTCTCCATATTCAACTTGTGTGATATAGATGAGCCTGAACCCCCATCAGAACCTGTACCCGAAGTAAAATCAACCACTGCACCAAAAGCTCGAAAATCCAAATCCAAATCTTCCCGATGGGTTGCGATACCTCCTGAAGAATTGCAGGCCGCTGCTGATGCTGCTGTAGCGGTAGTAGGATCACGACAGCACACCACAAACACCAAAGCTAGAATGTCCCGTTCTCGTTCCCGAAATCCCTCAGCCTCAGCATCAATCTCTCGAACAGGTACCCCATCTGTTCCACACAGCAGGATACACAGTCGGGTACATAGTCGTGCGGAGAGTGTACACAGTGGACTTCAAATAGTCGGTTTCGAAGCACCCACTACTCCTGTGACGGCGCCATCTCCTCTTCCTTCAGTATTTCCCGTTCAGATTCAACAGCAGCAATTGCAACAGCAACAGTGGAGTTCGAATTCGCTTCAGAATCAGAATCCCGACACACCTTCCTCGCCGACGTCACCGTCGTTGTATACATATACATATCCATACCCATTCTCGACGCCGTATCCGAACCCAAATCCAAATCTCAACCCTTATGCGTATCCATTTTCGGGCTATGCGTACGGTGGGAATCAGAGTCAGCAGAGTGGGCAGTATGCACCTTCATCCTCTACATCGATATATGGTCAGGGCCATCTACCTTCTCATCCCAATTCGCCAATACCTGCGCTATCTGCACCAGAACTGGAGCCGGAACCGGCACAGACGAGGCAAAGGGTTGTTTTCGGGAGCTTGGATGATGAGAGGAGTTTTGGTTTACCAGATGGTCCTTTCACGCCGAGTTCAGGGTTCTCTGTGGGTTTTGGTTCTGGAGAGGCAGGACCTTCGAGTTCTCGCGGGAAGATGAGGACAAGGACGAAAAATTCGAATGGGAATGGGAGAAAGGGACAGAGGAGGCGTCAACAGACTGCAGGAGTTGTGCTGAATCGTGGTACTGAGCTTGTGGATTTGGTGGGACCTGGCTCGGATAGCCGTCCCGAGAATAGATGGCACTTTCTTAATGATGGTGCAGAGGATGCAGAAAACGAAGGAGGAGATCAAGACTCTTCTGACCCGTCGATATCGCTGGCTTCCTATTCGCATACCCACATTCCGCTCCCGATATCGATACCAAAGCCACTGGTTGTACCCATGCCACCCTCACGTTCGAATCCAAATTCACTTCCGATGCCACCGATACGTATAGATACCCAGTTCCCGCATTTGCATCCTATACACCCGTCACATCCGAGCCTGAAATTAAAGAGTGTACAGGGTGAAGAGGAAGCGTCGGATGTCGGAGGAGGTATCGATGAAACACCTTCATCTTCTGTTGCCGCTCCTGACGATTCGGTTCTCGGGAGTGAATGGGAGGTCCGTGATTTTGGGTATGGGTTTGGACGAGGGGGGAAGACGGTAACTGCTGCTGGGTCAGTGTCAGGTTCAGTATCGGGGTCGGTTTCAGCCTCCGAGGAAGTATTAGCGCCAGTGCCAGTAGGACAAACGGGGCAACAGTTGCAGTTTTTTTCTAATGGAAATGGCAATCGAGGACGACGCGGCTCGACATCATATTCTTATTCGTACAATAACCCTTATGCGGGGTATAATGAGCGGGGGGAACGGGGCGGGTATAGTGAACGAGGATACAGCGAACGAGGTTATAATCCACGGCGGGGCGGCCGGGGATATCGAGGATCTCGTGGTTATGGACCTAGACGAGGAGGCGTGTTTGGGTCGTATGGATATGGAGGATATGGGTCTGATCATCGGGGGAGAGAAAGAGACGGAGATGGGGAGAGGAGGGCTAGGGATTTGGAGCGGGAGAGGGGTAGGGACGATAGAGAGTGGGATGAGGAGACTTATGGTTCTTCAACGAAGGGACCTAGAGCAACTGGTCAGAGTCTCGCATCATCTCAGCCTCATACTCCCCAGAGCCCACTCCAACCTCAGTCCCAACAGAGTCCACATCCCCAGTTCCAACAACCTCCCTTCACTCTCACACCACCACCGCAGTTTCAACCATTACCCCTACCGCCCCCTCCGCTTCCAATACCTGTTGAGCATGACTCCGATGGATTACATACGTATATCCCGCTTCCGATGCCGAGGAATTGGGAAGGTGCGTATGGATACGATGCGTATGCAGGTGCGTATGGAAGGAATTGGGACAGCAATGGGTATGCGAGTGGGTATCCTGGGTATAATGTATACGAACATGGGTATGGGTATGGGAGTGGGTACCCATACGAAAATGGGTTAGAGAATGAGTTCCCGGCTCATTCTTCGGCTTCCAGTGGTGGTGTCAATTCGCCTGAGCCTACGCAACCGCAGCATTCACATCTTGGACTGAACTCGTTCGACCAACTTCCCTCAGCCACACTCCTACCGAACCCCCCAGTTCCCACTCCCATCTCCCGACTCCCCTATTCCCTCGACTCAACAACCTACTACCTTCTTGGCCAACTCGAGTATTACCTTAGTTCTCAGAATATGGCGCAGGATTTCTTTTTGAGGAGCAAGGTGTGTAAATTTCTGGTTACGCATAAAAGTATTGAACCCAGTGAACTAACTGCGTTTGCGTCTTCTTTCTTTCATATTCTTTCCTTCCCAGATGGATGAAAACGGCTGGCTGCCAATCTCCCTACTCGCTTCTTTTCCCCGTGTCCGCCAGCTAACGGCGCTGAGAACGACATCGCGAACGCAAGCGATGAGTGTAGCAGATGGGTCTACAGCAGCGACAGATAAAACTGAATTAGAGGCGACTGCGCAAACGGTGGAGGCGGAATCGTTTGTGAAAGAGGTGTTGAGTCTATCAAATGTCGTAGAGGTTGATGACGGGGAGGATTACGGAGATGGTAATGCTGCACGAGTTGCGCGGGTTAGGATGAGGATGGGCGAGTGGAAAATGTGGGTGATGCCACCAGCAAGTGCGGCAGAAACTGAAGTGAAGAGACTGGAGAATATGAACGTCGTTGATGATGTTCTTGGGGCACGGACAGAGAGACTGGGTAATCTTGATCTTGCAGCGCCAGCCCAGACGTCAAAGTCGATACATGATTTCGATTTTGATTTGGCGTTGAAGACGGCTTCGGCTTCTGCGAGTGGCTCGGGCGTGCATTCGCGGGCGACGAGTGAAACTGCTGTTGATTTTGATTCAAATTCGACTCATTCCCTCTCACATTCTTTTTCTCACTCTCTCCCGCACTCCCTCCCGCGGTCAACCTCGCACTCGCATTCGCGCCCTCTCTCCATCCACGATCTCCACTTCCATGATTTTGCATTAGGCGTTCCTACGACTAATGGGGACGGGAAGAATGGGGAGGGGAATATTAGGAGTTTTGTAGAGGAAGCTGTTATGCGAAATTTTGTCGGTGGGGGCCAGAGTTCGGGGCAGGGGCAAGGAGGTGAACGGAGTGTACAGAATATGCAGAGGGTAGTAGGGAGAGGAAGAGATGTAGATGATGACGCCACGTTAGTAGAAACGGAGGACGAAGAACTCGAAGAGGAAGAACTTGAAGAAGAGGAGGAAGAGGAAGACGTTGTATTCGTTATGGGGCAGGAATCAGGTGTATGGTCTCCAGGGGCTTCAGGTGCCTTGGAAAGCCCTATCAGGTCGTTATCATGATGAACGCTGTTGGTTTCTGGACCTCGTACGCTATGACCGTGTACACATTAGTGTTTTTGTGGTATGTATATATGTATACCAGCGTATTTTTTTTAAAAAAAAGCTAATTTTTGTGATTAGGATAGTTTGGATGGCGTTTACATAGCGTACAGTTCCATGTTCACTCTCCTTCCTTTACAGTCTTTCTTTGCTTGTTTGTCGTTTGTCGCATATACTTATACATTCCACCTGCACCATGTCATAATACACTCGGGTACATACCTATCGTTTCTCGAATCTTACTTGCTTATCATAAGTATCAATCCACTCCGATCCGCGCTCTTAACAACTTTTTTTTTATAGCTGTTTTTGTATGATTATTCGTTCCCTGTTTGTAGTGTTGTTTGTGTCTGAATTCGAATCCTCGGTGCACGTACGTACGGCTAAGTACATTGATAGGCTTTGTCCTGGGTCTTTACGCTGCTTTTAGACTTGAGAACCCGATTTAGCATTGAATATTGAATACTGGTCTTGTGCACTCGAATTTGAGGTGGTCAGCTTGAAGGAAAGACTTTTCAACTCTTTAGATCGTGTAAGTATGCAGGTCGTTGTGGGAGAGCGATACTAGTTACATAAACTCAGGATTGATTCAAAAGATCATACCAACTTTTTACTACGCTCTTTCCACCATCTCACACTCCTTGTTGCCTTCTTCAATGTATCCGAGTCGACTCGAACCACATACCATCTCGAAGGTGATATCCTTCGGCAGTTTCTTCTTGTCGGGATAGTGAGTAATGTCTTCGGCCGAAGCAGGATCATTGAGCATCGGTCATGGGAGTCCCACGCTCAGTATGCTCTCGAAGTTTCTCCCAAAGCCATGCTCAAATGTTTTTTTGAATGCTCATTGCGGAGTCTGGAATACGAGATGTAGTACTTCACCATAGGGCTTAGTCCGTGAAGCAGGTGGATTGGATGAAGGACCCCACCGCTCCCTGTCGGCGGTCGCTTGTCTCTCCCTCGCGTCGTTGAAGTTCCTTTTGCTGTGTCATTTTGTTCATCTCTTCCCGACGTTTTTACTGCTCTTACGTTCATCCTCCCTTTTCGTCGACATATGTTCATCTAGCCTGCACAAAACTTTTAGACTCTCACGGTCCCTACGTTCGTTAGCGATTTGGCCTCCTCCCGCAGCCGCTCCTCTTCAGCTTCAGCTTGTACAAGTCTCTCCTGCCTTTGACGCACGCGCAACTCTTCCTGAGCAGCACGCTTTTCCTGTCGACGCCGCCGAGCTTCTTCCTGAGCAGCCCTTGCCCGAAAGGCTGCTCGACGTCGTGCATCCTCTGATGCAGCTTTTTCCCGACGCCTGAGCGCGAGCTCTCCCTCTGCGACTCGCAGTTGTCTCTGACGTTCCTGAATTTCGGCGTTCCAAGCCTCTTCTTGTTTGTGCCGAGCCTCTTGGTCAGGAAGTTGGGACTCTCGCTGCTCTTCCTCAAGCTCCACCATCTTGCGTCGAAGCTTCTCCTTCCTGATTTCGTCTTCGCGCTCTTGTGCTCGTCGTCTCTCCTTTGCCTCCTCTTTTCTCCGCTTCTCCCATCTTGCTTCTTTCTTTCGAGCCTCTTCCCTTGCAAGTTCTATCTTGGCTTCTTCCTCCTCTAGTACCCGTCCTCCCATATCCTCCTTGAGCCTTTCTTCTTCTTTCTCCTCCTCCTCCCCTCCGTTTCGGGTGGACCTTACAGCGAGACTCGCCGTACCGACTCTCTGTTGAGGCTGGCTAGAGGCAGGAGTTTTCTCCGAAGAAACGGGGGGAATCCAAGAAACCTTTGGAGTGGGCTTCGGAGGCGTAGTGCTAGGGGAATATGAACGAGAAATTCGATCGAGATTAATGGGGTTAGATTCCTGAGAATGCCGTCCGAATCCGTTATCCTTGTAGCGAGGATTTGTTGGGGGGATGATAGGCTGAGATTGGTTATGTGCAGCCTCACTTTCCTTATCGACGTCTTCTTCTAACGGTAGCCTTGATTCTGGAGATGTGGCCCTTGGTGTCGGCTGAGAAAGACTTTGTGGTGGGGAGACATTAATACTTGAACTGGCAGATGACTGCACAAAAGTAGAGTTTCTGAGATCGGGTGGGCTCTGGTGAAGCAAGTTAATGAAGGCCTCGTAATAGTGGCGAGACTTACAGTTGCCAGTGCATTATCAGCGGTTGATGTAGCAGAATTCTTCTCACTGTGTATCGGGTCCGTTATAGCCTGAAGCTCCTGGGATTCTGTCGTCTTCATTATGGTATCTGCAGCAACTTCCATCTCCAAACGGTTGCCATCTCCTGAATTTTTCTCCAAATTATCCATATGCTGGGTCTCTGGGTCCTTGCCCATTGCGTCCATGTTGGACTGGATCTGAGCTTTGAGACTTTCTATCCATTCGTCGTCCGCGTCAGGCTCAAGGTCAGAATCACGCCGTGCTGCCTTCTTCGAAGCAGTAGACGCTGAGGAAAGCAGACTCGTCATTGAAGAGCATAACGAACTCCCTATATGAGTTTCTGCATCCTGAAGGTCCAGATCTTCCTTGTTAGACCAGTCAGAGGCGGAAGAGCTCGTAGTATTACTTCGTTGTGGAGCGCTCGTTCCACCATTGAGAATAGTTCCTAAAATAGGCGGATTGGGTGAGAGTTGACCGGTGCCCCACTGGTAGGACCAGAAGTCGGAATAGTCCAGGTCTCCCGTAGTGCCGCGTTATCCTGTCGCTTCCTATTCTCTTCCTCTCGTCGTTGAGATTCCTTTTTCCACGTCATTTTCCGCTCTTTCTTTCTAATTTCGTATTCGCTCTTTCCTGTCTCGTCCTCTCGCCGTCTGAGTTCGTTCTCCTCTTTTCTCAGCTTCACCCTTGCTTCCTCACTTTGAGCCTCTTCCTTCGCAATTCTTCAACTTCTAGCTTGGCATCTAGCTCATCGCGCGACTTTGCCTCGGAAGCAGCAGATGCTGAGGGAATGCGATGAAATAGAGGGCTCAGATATCACAGTTATTGGCTGCAGAGCGGTACATATTTCAAGGGCTGATGGCCGATTGTCTGGAACTTGTTCCCAGCAGCGAACTGCTAAACTCCACACTTTATCTGGACACCAAACATTTTCTGGTCGAGTTGGCCTTTGACTCTTCATCAGACTAAGATCACACTAGCATCCTCAGTACTGTTATGGAATGGTACCTTTCTGGTGAGGATCTGATATTTTGAATATGTTTTCATGAGAAAAAGATGATACAAAAAGGTATGCCCTTGCCTCGAAAATTGTGCATCCGAAAGCATACATATCCCTTGAAGTGTTGGGAACTTTTGGACTAGTATCTGAGAAGAAGTATTCCGGGGCCAGCCAACGTATTGCACCCTTCTGAGAAGAAGTTGCATTCGTCCAAGCCCGAGATTCAGAGTTAATCACAGTCAAGCCGAAATCAGCGAGACAGCATCGGAGGTCATCATGGACCAAGATGTTTGCCTGTTTTGTCATTTAGCAGAACTGTAACCTAAATTGGTAGCGACCCTAACACCTCGAATATCACCATGTACAATAGGTGGGTCTTGTGAGTGCAGGTAACAGATGCCCGCTGCGATATCAGATAACTATAAACCATTAGTTAGTAAGTTCGCTGATCTTCAAAAAACCCGCACAATTGAGTAGACATCGTCAACTGGATTTTTCTTCAAGTATGTTATGACATCTCCATTTGCCATCCATGGGGAAATTAGACAAAAGGAAGGATAGAACAGATCGGGGTTGATGCCTAATAGCGGAAGAACATTGGGATGCCTGAGCTGTCGCCACACTAGTGCCTCGTGGTGAAATTGCTAAAAAGTTCAAAATCAAAGTCAGGGATTTGAAATGGATGTACAACGAAGTCATACTTTTCGAAGTTTTATACGGCCTTCTTCTTCTTTCTCAAGGAAAAGTCTAAGCACTTTCAGGCAAACCAGCTTCCCTTCTATTGTCCCGTGCCATATGTCCTATGATACAGATCGATACAGATCAAATTTTCAAAAAAAAAAGATAAAAAAGCTTACCGCGAACCCACCACCTGCAATCGCAGTGTCACTTTCCCTCCTGACATGATGTATAATAAGTGACGGCGGTAAAAGCTGAAATTTTTTTCGACAAGAAGCGGAGGAGGCTGAGAAGATCTCTGGATTTTTGGGGAGGGCTGGCGATAACATTCGCATCTGGATCCAAGAGCTAATCAACCGTGAGACTTCCTCCGGACTGCGTCCAATATCCTGGCTTACGAGTTGGATGCGATCCATCATAATTTTGGCCATCGTCGCATCGAGCCATTGCAAACAACTCTGCGTAGAAGTTTCGATCCCTCTGGAACTCTTGTATTCCTCAATAACTTTGTCGAGAAGTCGTCCAGGTTCGTTATCACTACTACTCAACCGCCTTTGATTAAAAGCAAGCAAAGTTACCACCCCAGATCGCGCTTACCCGATGGCTTCCTCTTCTTGGGTTTCCGCCAAAGGTAATACAGGGGCGGGGTTCATTTTAAAGTGTACTTGGGGATAAGTGAACAAAGCTGTTGAGCCCAACGCAACAACAGCTTTAACATGCTGCTTCGACTAACTGAGCAAGCAATCACAAGGTTGCCGGCCGGTATTGTGACTAAGTAGAACGAAGTTATCTTATCAACCCCCCGGTTATGCATTTCGTTTCCAACCCATCTCCAACGAAATACACCCATAAGATGTCTGGACATCACCTCATCGCTTGATTTCGACCCGTGGGTGGTGGTGGTGGTGTAACCGACGTGGTCCCACTTAGGAACTGTCGGGGTCCCAGCTACATGTATCGCGCTAACTCAAAAAAATCGAAAAATAAAATAATTCCAATGTTTTCCATCATCAACACCTACTAGGGCCTCTTCAAGCTTTCAAGCATAATGTTATGACTTGGACAAACACGAAGCAATTCAAAGGTCCTACTGTCTCTAGTAACTGGCCCTTAAGTTTAATAGTCTCCCCTAGGCAGACCCGTTATACACTGATGATCCACTGGCATACGGATGTGTACCTCAAGTTCGGGTAAGAATATACCCACCTTTCATGCGGGCCATTGCGTTAATGTTTGAAAATGTTTCGCTCGTGATATGAAACCTATACTTTTCCAAAACAAGGACAAGTTTGAACTGGCTGACTATTGCTACAACAGAGAGCTCAGGTAACGTACGAGTACGAACCTCGCCGTCAGCTCGCCTCGGAAGTAAGATACTTGAACATATCAGTAAGAGAACAGTACCGTATAAACACGGTCAGAAGCCTCAGAGTTCTACCGTATGTATTTAAATTATCACTGTATTCTCGTTCTGTAGTGAGAAACGGTGCATATTATTTGCACTTTTCCAGTGAGCCCAAACTTGTTGATCGCCCAGCCTTATAGGCTCTTACCCATCTACCTCTCGCAGGTGCTCCGACTTCAGCGTACTTTCAATCAAGTCACAAACAGAACAGAAGCCAGTTAACCCCGAGTCCTCCCATTTATTGTTGACCATTGCTTTCGCATGCTGGATCATCTGGATGAGTTCGACTAGGCCTGGCGTACTTCGTTCCGTCAAGATATACCATTCATGTGATTGTACTAGGCCCGGTTTATAGGCCTCTGAGATTACCTCTGATCATCTTGGGTACATCGTCTATCTCAAAGAAAGCTATAACCATATCGAATCACCCGAAATGAACTTCGCCACTGCTCAGTACTTACTAGTATTCAGCGGGTGGAGGCAGACTATGAACTGACGTTGACATGTCTACCGCCTCCCCCTGTCATAGCGTGAACACTGCTGCTGTGGCAGTCACAGTGGCCTACTTATTCCCTGTTCGAACTCAACAGCACCAACAAGCACACTTGTCCGGTACAGCCTCGTCTAAGGCTGATATCCTTTCACTGGATGCGGGTACAAACGTGCACTGATGCCTCAGTCAGCGACCTAAATACTATCACTCCAGAACATCACATCAACCACATCAACGTCAATCGTATACTCACGTAGCCCCCATTCCCCTGCCGCTGTCCACAGCAGCTACTTATCTTCACTTTAACGCCAACTCTAACATACCACAGTTGTAGTTCCACCAATTGAACATCTGATCAGAACGGCGTACATACTTTATATTCCGCTATTACCGACTGCTCCCGACAAATTAACGTACCTCTGCGGGGATCAGGGCAAGAGTCCGACAGACGCCTTGCTTCACAAGTGCGCAGAGGGTAAGTAAGGAGAGGGGGAGGAGACAGTCAATGGCACCAATAACGCAAATTCAATGAAGAGTTCATTAAGGTGAGTTAAGGAGGTTCTCCAATGGAATCGATAATCAGAAGCGGGTACCGAAGGTCAAAGGGACAACCATGCAATCAAAGATGACGGTGATGGAGGGTGATGGAGGGTGATGGAGGGTGATGGCTGCAACAGGGCAAGGCTGAAACTCAAAAATTCAAAAAAGGAAACCACGGGCAGATAGTGAAGGAGCAATCGAACAGCATAGAGAAACAGACGGAGCGGCCACACTGGGTCTCCTGCTTCCAATGACCAGAGGAAGGAGAGATACGTTTTTCGCCGGCGGTTAACGCAATTTGAGAATCATCATGCCCAGATCACACCATCTATTGAATGGTTCTGATTTTCCCCGGGTCCGGCGAAGTTTCTGGAAATCCATGAGTTGAAGGTCTTGAGTACTTACCAGACAAGACCAGACGGTGAAGGAAATAAGAACCTTCGGGTATTGTACACCATTTTGGGCGCATATATCGACTTGAAAAAGAGGAGAAAGCTACACAAATCGGAAAATTCCGACGGTACTTACCACTTACCCTTTCCAGCCCTTTCCCTTTTACCAGTGCCACTACAATCGGAGATCTCGCTTCCTTTTGAGTAATTTTGCCTAATTTTGCTCACTGGCTCCGAGAATGATTCAATGAACGTCTTTGATGCTGTTGGAAATCGCAAGTACTAATATGTATAAGTGTACGAATCAATAGAAACCTCCCAAAAGCCCAATGTCAATGAAACAGCTTGCATACGTACTCGATCTAGTACTTCCTGCACTGGTCTAGTACGTGGATCCTCAGGCCAGTTTGACGGCCGATTATTCCAGGTTATTCCTTGACTCCTTGACAAAACATTCTTTGTTGCAGAAATGTGCTATTTGAGTCAGTGCAGGGTCGCGCTCGTGTGACCCGATCGTTATGCCGATTAAACGCTAGCGTTTGAAATGAGACATCCACTTTCTTTTTGTAGCCTGTACAGCTTGCTTCTTTCAAACTTTCACTTTCTATGCCCACTGCCACAGGAGAGAGTGTATGGCCACCTCCAAGTTCGCCCTCCGAAGAGAGCCAGGAGGATAGGGAAGCCAGACTGGAGCAGGAAAAGGAAGCTAAACGAGTCAGTGACGCTATTGACCTTGATTTGAACGCCGAAAAGGAAGCCAAGAAGAAGAATGTCCATGGGGCCAAAATATTACTGTTAGGTTTGTGCTTTGTACATCGGTTCTGGACAGAATTTCCCGGCGGATTGCGAGCTGCTGAGTATATCACGGTGGCAGTCGCTGGTTTACCGAGCCTTTCTACCAACATCGTAATCTCCTTAACTCATTCTTGCACAGGTCAAGCGGAATCTGGCAAGAGCACTATTCTAAAGAACTTCCAGCTCCATTTCTCTCCTAATGCCTTTCACGCTGAGGTAGCAGTTTTTACCTGTCCGTGTGCAGTTTCCTGATATTTCTCAGGCCGAAATATGGCGTCCAGTTATACATCTCAATCTCGTTCGTTCAGTCAACTTTATCATCAACATGCTTGCCCCGCGTTCAGCGTCCGGCACCACATCTCCAACGCTGACATATCCACTTAACGACAGTATACGCCGTTTATTCTTCAGCCTTGCTCCTCTCAAATCCGTGGAAACATCCCTCACTAAGCGAATATCAGGTTCACTTAGCCCCGTAATTCTCGATAATTCTTCGACCTCCGCCGATTCCCCATATGCTCACTACCACCCTGCCAAGGCTTCTGAAATTTCTGTGCGGTCTGGAGTGGGTTGGAAAGGCCTACTGAAGTTCCGCCGGCAATCGGGGAGTTCGTCGGAAACTCACTCTCCGGAGGATATCCAGAATCGTAGAATCATCAGCGCATGTGCCGACGATATAATTGCGCTATGGAGAAGTCCTGGTGTCCAGGAAAAGCTCCGGCAAGAAGATGTGTTCCTCAAGGATCAACCAGGATTGTGCGTCTCTTTTCTCTCCCTGTTTATCGTTTAAATGCTTATCATTTCTTATCAAGTTTCCTTGAAGACATTGAACGTATAAGTAAAGTCGACTATCTTCCCACTCCCGGTACGTTGACTATGATTTGGATAATTATTGCCGCTCTTATCGATTTAGATGATGTTTTGCGAGCGAGGGTGAGTACCATAGGTCCAGAGGAGCATCACATCCCCATGGAAAATAGTATGTACCTTACTGTCCAGGCACCGATCTTTAACGTTCAAAATTTCGTTTAGGCCTTGAAAATGGCGGCAACGATTGGATTATTTACGATGTCGGTGGTGACAGAAGTCAAAGGGGTTTGTCCTTTCCATTTACTCCGGGAGATCGTCATTCATGATTGAATTCAAGCTGCTTGGGCTCAATTTTTTGATGACGGCAAGTTCAACTACGTATCGCTGTGCATCCGCATCCATCTCAAGTGCCGTTTTCTGTAGTGACTGTGATTATTTTCCTGGCGCCGATATCTGGTACGTCTTTTGTCGTTCGTTTATGTGTGTTTTCGGTTGACTTCAGCCTCATAGCCTTCAATCAAGCACTTGCGGAAGACGAAACTGTGAATCGACTGGTACGTTTAACATACACCTTGACATTTTTCATTATCCGTATCTTCCTGGCAGGCCGATTCAATGAAGCTGTGGCGCATGATATGTAGCAACAAGCTGCTAGCTTCGGTTGATCTTATTCTTCTGCTGAACAAGATTGATATCCTTGATGCACAACTCAAGGCTGGTGTGCAGTTCAGCAAGTATGTCACATCATATCGAGATAAACCCAACGAAACGGAAGCTGTAGCGAAATGTATGCCTTCTTTGTTCTGTTATGATCCGGCCTCTCATGCACATAGCGTGTCCAGATCTTCTGGATATGTTTACGAGTTTGCACAAGCAGCATTCGACCAAGAAACGGAAGATGCATCCCCATTTGACCTGTGCTGTTGTAAGAATCCTTCAGTGGTGCAGATTTTTTTTGTCGAAAACTGACTCATTTGTTTTTCCAAGGATACCAAGGCAACAGCTGCTGTTATTACCCACAGTAAGTGAAAGGCACCTCCCCTCCATTGCTGTAATCACTGAGTTCCTTGCAGTTCAAGAACTGATACTAATCAAGACACTCGCTCAAACTAATATAATATAATATTTATCTAGGATCTTATAGATTAGGTGGGTGTTTACTGAATCTAATGTGGTACTCGAAGGTCTTGCATGGTTATTAACATCTCTTTTTATCGATAGCCACTGATCCCCTCCACCCCTCATCAACAGATTTTCCACTGAAAAATCTGTTACAAGAGGAGTCATTCTTCACGGACACACCATCATTCTTGTGGTCTGAATTTACTCTAGATGGAACTACTTTGGTAACATGCTGCCTCAGGGGGATGCTAGACCCTGTCATTGTGTGACGATCATAATCCACTATGATTATACCCTCACAAATCGGTTGGATGATCCTTGGCCACTCGCAACATAGCTTGCTGGATTGGAGGTTGAGGTAGAATGCTCTAAACCGAAGGATGGCAATACCATAGAAGGCTTATTTCTATCACAACTAAAATCATCATTTGGAATACGAAATCTACTTGCTTCGTCTATTAGTACACTCACACAGATCTAGTATACGAATGTATCTACTGCGATACCAGGATGATATTCTACTGGCTGAATTTTCTGAGTTTTGAGGCTGCCCTGGTCGTTTTGTATTTCTTCCATTTCCAACCTGATTCCAATAATTACCAAGAAAGCTATCTAGATATCTAGTTACATTCTATTTTATCACATATACTTTCATCCAAAATGCTTCGTTAATCCATCAAATATAAGAAAGATAATTGCGCTACTTGGCACAGACCTGGCAACAGTAATTCCACAACCTGCATAAAGCCCTCGAATACCTTGTGCTTTGTACATTTCCAAGAATGTGCCAAAGAACGATGGCGGTGAATAGCGCTGGCCAGCTAGTTTTGGTCTTAGTTCATCTGCAGTCTGCATAGCACTCTTCACAGTATCAGCCGGGAACAACGCAAGATTGAATGAAGCTCCAGCGCAGGCACCGGATAACGCAGACTCCCAAGGACGAAGAGATTGATCCTCACGGGATGAAGGAGCACGTCGTGCAAGAAGAAGAGACGCGACGTATTCTTTCGTTACAAACCAAGCAGCCGTACCACCTGTCTCTCTGATTAAGGTCCCTGTATGTCCTAACCACAGGCCTGTTAATCCGGTACTGCGAAATGCGGAAACAAACACCGCAATTGGGCCTAGCGGTGGATGGGATAGAGCAGATGATGAAGGCGTAACAAGCATCTGAACTTGCATTTTACATTTTACCAGCTCGATTGGTGTTCTACAATTCTTCGTATAAATTAGATGAACGACGAACAGCAGTATTAAACGCACAACAAAAAGCTTGTTACGGCGCCGGACCCAGCAGCTGCGATTGCCAGTTGGTGAAGAGGGAGTTTTTGTGATTCGGGTTGGTGTGTAACACGTCGAATAAGATTTTGGAGTTCTCTGTATGTCAAGAACAATGATGCATTTTCAACCATTGCGCCAACGATGGGAGCCGGAAGGCCCTGGATGTAATCATCAGCTCGTAACTTGAGAGTTGGAAGGTAATGAATACGCACTCGATACAGCCCTTTCACACCTTCATTCTTCCAGGTTTTCGTTAAGCAGTCTATTGGCCCAGTAAACCTTGCAGAAGCATCTAAAACTTGGGATTGTAACCGGACTTTTGTGAGGTCAAAAGGATGTTCAAAAACTTTGGAGACCATTCCGGCAATCTGTACGACAATTGAGATGAATATAGAAATGAAACGGAAACACGTACACTTCCAAAGGTGATATCCTTTAGTGCACGGATATGACTCGAGGTCGTAGCCAACGTTTCGTCGGGAGTATGCATGGTAGTATAGAGGAGAGATGGAAATGTCAGCAGAACATTGTAAATGAAGTTATACAGCGTTTTCTACAGCCATGAAGCGGGCGCACAAAATTGCGGAAAAAACGTGAGTGGTGCGTTTCCCAGGCGTCTTCGGCCCGTGTGTGTTGGTGTACTTAACGATCGTACATATCACCACTACCACTATTGTCGAGAGGAGCTGACGAGATTTGGTACGGTACTGAGCTACCTAATGTAGCGTAGTCAGCTTCCTTGTTTCACCCTTCTGTTCAGTGACTTCGATACGATATGCATACAATATACACCACCCACGATCAAGCACTACAAAACAGCTCAATCTTCTGCGCCCTGTTTCGCCTCCACTGCCTCTACGACATTACCTGCGGCTACAGCTTCTAGAGCAGCTGCCAGGCCTGCAGGTTCCGCTGAATCACCTATCGTAGCTTCTTCCGATGTGTCCATGCGTGCCGGAGGTTGCACAGCTTCGATTTCACTTTCTTTCAACCACTCGAGAGAGATTTCTACATCAATGATAGAGCCTCCTACACCTAGGGCAAAGTCTATCTCCTTTCGCTTAAGAGTGAGCTTTGTTGTAAGACTAGACGGCTGCGATTGGGAACCACCTAAGCTTGGTGGAGGCTGTGGCATATGGAATGCTGGGATGAACCAAAGCCATCCCATGAAGACCTGTGAAATCGTAGGCCTTTGCTAGATGAATATATGGGACAGAAAGAGATCCTACCTGGCCCATATATAATTTGAGGCGAACTTCCCTTCCGGCATCGAGAACGACACCCTTCTCTTTCACGCTCTGTGTAATGTCGAACAAGGAATTCACTTCCGATGCAGGGATGTCGGCGTCTTCAGGTTTTATGCCTGATTCGTCCCGGCTTTCTTTGAGATCTTCTTTAATGTCCTTCCATGAAGTGTCCGAAAGAGGATGAAGGCTGTAAGTTTTGATTTTGCCATTCTGTCCTCGAAAAGATAAAAGAAAAGTACATTGACGCGAATGTTTGAAACTGCATACCTCTTCCGTTTCACCTTTAACGACAGACTGGTCTCCAACAGCGCCCAACCTTGCAAAACTTCTGACCATCTTCTTATTGTCCCATCGGCCGTCGTTGAACATCTCGCTCAGTAACTCTTTCCCAAAATGATCTGTTCCAAGTTGCCGCTTTCCCATATGCACTTGGCCACTTTCACCGCTCATTCGCGTGTACCTCTCCCAGCGCTCTAACATCTCTACAAAGTCGTCGTCGTACCGTGCTAGAGACGCCCAAACATGAGGGTTCCCGTATATTCCGGATTTGCTCATATACGTTCTATCCAGCACAGCATTGGCTGCCCGAACGAGAGTAACACGCATGTTTGAAAGCTCCTTCATCTTTATTTTGATCTCAGTCAGGCGAACTTTGGGACGACGGTACTGTTCTGAAACCGGTATGCTCAGGATAGACTGAGTGGTAGAAGGAACAGGAGGTTCGGTGGCCCAGAGATGAGAGGGAGCGTCGTGTGAGAGGAGAAGAGACCAATAGTAGAGAAATCTTCTTTGGCTAGGAATACTAACACCTTGTTTCGCTTGTCCGGAGTTTGAACTTGGAGCTTTCATTCGGCGCGAAGTGTGAAGGTCGAGAACCTGCTTAAGCGGAGTCTGATATGATTCTGGACCGGCTTCTGTGGTTGAGGTGGTAGAAATCGAGGCGGGTGAAGCAGTGGCGATGACTTCATTCGTGACTTTTCCAGAACCCTCGTCTTCCGGAATAGAATTCATCATCTCTTCCGTACGAATCTCGGCCCACTGTTGAGGGAAATGTCTTCTCTCTAGACGGGGTAACGAAAGGCTCGTGTCGCAAGATAAGAGGTAAGCGCAAGCCATAGTTCCTGATCTGCCTTTTCCAGCTGAAAAAAAGAATAGTCAATAGATAGACTACATCAAGTAGTACAAGACAGTTCACCTTTACAATGGAGTACAGCAACTCTCTGTGGCGATCCGTCTAGCCACACCTTCATTTCGCGAGCGACTAGAGACATGATAGCCAACGGAGGTGCACTAAATTCATTATTGATTATTGTCACATAAAGCCGCGCCAGGTCAGGTTCTTACTGATGGTCAGGAAATGGGTACCGACTGACGCGACCGTCAAATGTTGACTGCATCATCATGTCGCGCGTGAGCTGTTGCGAGTACTTGTAGGACCGTATTCAGACATACCGCATCATAAGAATTTTCTTTCAGAGGCAGAAATTGAAAACCCAATAGTTATTTCCGTGTCGGTGATCTAAGAATCTCTTTGCGTCCTCCCGACGATTACGATAATACCCTTCAATTCCGCTTGCAGGAAATCCCATAATAATGACCTGATCTGTGATGTAGGCCAAGTCTACAACAATGTTACTGTTAGTAACAAAAAGATTCTTGGTATTTCCAAAATTCGTACCAACAACGTACCAAGATCGATTTTCAAATTTCCATCTTTAAAACGAGTTTTGTTTCCTGAAACGATTCTTCGTAGATAGTCAGTCATTGCGCTGGACACACAGGAGTTAGCTGTACGTAGTGGTTAGATGTGTACAGGCATATAAACTTAAAGAAGCAAAGCTTTTCAGTGGAGCGAAGTTATGACGAAGTGGCTGTGGACACTAGAAGCGCGTAACGATCACCTGACATAGTGATGTGATTTTTTCGACCGTGTTATTCCACGTGATGTTCTTAACAATTTCCGAACCTTGTTCGCAGCGCTTGTCCACAACCTTCATTTTTTACACATCTACGTGCCTATCTACTGTAATTTCTATATCTTTTGAATGTCTTCCAGTATCCCGGTAAGACTTCTTCGTTGTTTCTGCTGATGTTGACGCTAACAGTGCTCTGTAGGTTCGTCGGACTACACGATTAACTAAAGTCACCAAGGATAACGAAAATGCAAATGCCAAACCGTCGAGAATTATGACTCGTGCCAAAACTCAAGCCAGCAGTGCTTTGGCTGAAAATGCTCGGGTCACCGCCACTACCGTAGCATCCAGAGCCAAGTCGGTGGAAACTGCGACCGAAAAAACTGCAGTCAAAAGGAAGAGAGAAATCTTGGGAGAGGTGACGGAGCTTGCTGCGAAGCCAAAGGCTTCGGGGAAGGGCAAGGAAAAGATTACCAGTGGAGACAAGTCTACAACTTCAGCGACGGCCGGCAAGTCGAAAGCAACGACTAAATCCCGAGCGCCTCTCCGTGAGGTTGGTACTGATGCCCGAAGGTCGCTTCGATCCACGGCTGCCGCTGGCGACAGAAAGGCACTGAAGCCAATCAAGGAAGGTGAAGATAGAGATGAAATAATAGTCGACGAGCCTCAGGTTCCAGCACAATCTTCTCGTACGACTGAGCCGGCCGTGTTCAAACTTATTCCGCACAGCTCTGAACAAGCTGCACCATCTTCCTGTGGTCCGGCTTCTGTGAACGATGACCTCGATAGAGAACCTGTTTTCAAGAAGCGCATTACAGAAAATGAACAAGGCCGTCAGCTTCTAACTCTTGATGAGTCCCAGGAGGAAGAAGAGCGGATTGCCGTTGAGTTGGCCGATGTCCATGGGGAGGACGATGAGAATGTTGCATTATGGGATGACCTCGATGCAGAGGACGCAGATGACCCGTTAATGGCCTCGGAGTATGTCCATGAGATTATGCAATATATGAAGGAGCTTGAGGTTCGTTTTTTGCGTTCTCTGCTGTGCCTGCTCTCAATGCAATCTGTTTCTAGATTAAGACAGCCCCCACAGCAGACTACATGTCGTATCACTCTGAGTTGGACTGGGAGAAACGCTTCATTTTGGTTGAATGGGTCTTGCAGATACATTCACGTTACAATTTTCTCGCAGAGTCCTTCTTCCTCTTTGTCAACATCATGGACCGTTTCCTATCCCTCCGTCCTACAGTGGCTCTATCAAAACTTCAGCTCGTAGGAGTGTCCTGCTTTTGTACCGCCGTCAAGTTCGAAGAAGGCGTCGCGCCTTCGACGAAGGAGCTCGTTCTCCTCACGGGCGAGATATACACTGCTGAAGAAATATGTACAGCAGAGCGCTATGTGCTTAAGACGATTGATTTTAACTTGAGCTTTCCGGGACCGATGTCGTGGCTCAGACGAGGCAGTAAAGCCGATGATCTCGATCCTGTTGCTCGCACACTCGCGAAATACTTTTTGGAGCTAGCGTGTTTCTCGCCCGCTCTGGTGGCAACCCCGACCTCACTGGTTGCTGCGGCCAGCCTATGGTTTGCACGTCTTATCCTTGAGCGGGAGGAATGGGTGAGTGCCTTGATATTTTTCCGTTTTACATGAGGCTGACTTCTTTCCTAGACTCCCAATCTCATTCACTATACGTCGTATAAAGAGCGGGAAATTCTTCCCGTTGCGGAAGTTCTACTCAACTCCGTCGTATCCCCCGTACAGAGTGAACATCTGTACAAGAAGTATGCGTCGAAACGATACATGAAGGTGAGCTCCTTCCTATATTTCTTTTATTTGAGAATAACATCGTCTATAGTGTAGTGTTTACGTCCGAAAATGGGCCTTGGCTCGCTTCGAGGCGGCCACCGAAGTCAACCTCGAAACTGAACTCCCCGCGATAAAAATGGAGATTGTGGATAGTAGGGTGGCAAAGATTGTAGGTCAAGAATTTTCCGACTGATCTTTGCGCTGGAAACTCCCTTCAACGTTCATTTAAGTATGAATCTATCTATCTCATTTACCCCCGACCCATCTATCACCTATGTGCTTCCCTATCATCCAAGACTGTTATGGTGACTCCATCTTGCGGCCTCTCTTGTGGCGCTTGATGTATGTATTTTATCATTTATTCCAATCCCTCTCATTTGTATCACCAATTTCTTTGACACAAATCCTTGCATACTATCATTTACACGCCAATGCTTTATTTATGAACTCCAGCGATGATATTCACGACCACGACCTTTGCCACGACCTCATTCAGTGGGACTCGGATTAAGTCGGAATGCCAAAAGTTCTTATCTTATCAATTATTTAATACAGATTACCCTGAGTAAGCCAAGAGTAACGCGTCGACTGCTTCCTGACTAAACCTTAACTGCTCTTCGTGTGCTACCATCTATTCTTTTGAACCAGTCTCTTTTTACCTTCTTTTTTTCACTGGACTGCCACGAAACGACGCAATTCTCCGCAAAGCAGCTTAAAATATTGCACACAAGGAGGAGGGAACGTACTTATATCCAAGCATACCGCTATAATGAATCGACTGGGGCAGAGGTTTGCCTCTGCGTCGCCGCCAACCTCAGCGTTTGCAGCTCAAAGCTCTTCTGGGTACCCCCGAAGAAAATTTGCAGCCTCATTCTTGAATAATTCCACCAAGAGCTCGAGATGGATGATGTCTCTTGCCGGCCCAAGTCAGCGGACATTTTCCTCGTCACCAAGTTTGATGATTAGACGCAGCCCGAAAAGTGGCAGCGGAATCATAGGTCCCCGATGGATCAACAGTTCTGGTTCTGGTTCAGGGAAGGATGGAAAAGGTATCGGAAAGAGTGAGGAAAAGGAAAAGGAAGATGCTGATGCTGACACTGAAGAGGTCAAAGCTAGCAGTCAAGAAGAGGGCAGTTCCGAAGGAAGCGAGAGCGAATCTGATTCAGTTCCTCCTGCTTCGTCGTCTTCTTCTGGAAACAAATCTTTGACGAAACCAACTGTTCCGACCAATTATCCAACGGTTTTGGCCTTGCCTATTGCCCGTCGTCCGCTCTTTCCAGGATTTTACAAGGCCGTAGTGATCAAAAACCCTGCTGTGGTTCGTGCAGTTAGGGAGATGATGTCACGAGGGCAACCATATCTCGGTGCTTTCCTGCTCAAGGAAGAAGAAGGCAAGGAAGGCGATGGTGAAGCACCGGATAGAGATGTCATATCGAGTTTGGATGAGGTTCATGATGTGGGTGTCTTCGCACAGATTACCTCCGTGTTCAGTGCCAATCCGAACCCTACCGCCTCTTCTGCGGAAGGCAGCGAAGAAACAGAGGAACATCTCACCGCTGTGCTGTACCCACATCGAAGGATTCGGATAACTGAATTAGTGAAGAGTGGGTCTGCGCCTCAGGCTACAGAAGCTCACGTTGAGGTTGTAGAGGACAGTCAGACCGTTACCCCTCCTCCGACTCCGTCCGACGATGTAAATGCACCCGGCCCGCTCTCGCATACGACGTCTTTCCTTCAATCCTACCCTATATCCATCGTTAACACGACACACTATCCCACTTTACCCTACGTCAAGTCTTCTCAGCACATCCGTGCTCTGACTGCCGAAATCGTGACCGTTTTTAAGGATATTGCTCAGCTGAACCCTCTCTTCCGAGATCAAATTACCAACTTTTCGATTAACCAAGTCGCTTCCAACGTTTTTGACGAACCCGATCGACTGGCGGACTTTGCTGCTGCTGTATCCAGCGGTACAGCGGGAGAGTTACAGGAAGTTCTGGAAGAAGCAGATGTAGCCAACAGACTGGGCAAGGCATTAGTTGTTCTGAAAAAGGAGCTGATCAATGCTCAACTCCAGAACAAGATCTCCAAGGATGTAGATACCAAAATCGCCAAGCGCCAGCGAGAGTATTATCTTATGGAACAGTTGAAAGGGATCAAGAAGGAGCTGGGACTCGAGTCGGACGGAAAGGACAAACTGCTACAAAAGTTTAAAGACCGTGCTATGCAGCTTGATATGCCCGCTGCCGTTCGAAAGGTCTTTGACGAGGAACTTAACAAACTAGCGTCTCTGGAGCCTAGTGCAAGCGAGGCTAATGTAACAAGGACATACCTCGAATGGATCACTCAACTACCATGGGGTGTGTACACCCCTACCAAGTACAGTGTCGAGGCAGCCAGGCAAGTGTTGGAAGAGGATCACTATGGGTTGAAAGAACTCAAAGAGAGAGTCCTGGAATTCGTTGCTGTTGGAAAACTTAGAGGTAGTCTCCAGTCGGTTCCTAAGCCTGCCTCCAACTCTGGCGATAAGGAGGAGGATGTACCTGCCCCTCCTCCTGATCGTCTTCCTACACCTGAGGGCAAAATCATTCTTCTACATGGCCCCCCCGGAGTCGGTAAAACCTCCGTTGGCAAGTCTCTTGCCCGAGCTGTTGGCCGAGAGTTTTTCCGTTTCTCGGTTGGTGGCTTGGGTGATGTCGCGGAGATCAAAGGACACAGAAGAACATATGTTGGGTGAGTGTTTGTCAAAATGACTGTTTTAACGGAAACTAAATGAATAAATAAAGGGCTCTTCCCGGGAAAATTGTCCAGGCGCTCAAGCGTGTCGGTACTTCCAACCCTCTTGTGCTCATCGACGAAATCGATAAACTCGGCAGAGGGCACAACGGCGATCCGTCTAGTGCTTTACTCGAAATGCTTGACCCCGAACAGAATAAGGAATTTTTGGACCATTAGTACGTATGGTTTACTGTCTTTGTTAAACACTCTAACATCTCCTGTACAGCCTGGACCTTCCAATAGACCTTTCGCGTGTCTTATTTGTCTGCACTGCTAATAACCTTTCGACTATACCGGCACCGTTGTTGGACCGTATGGAGGTTCTCGAGGTTAGTGGATACGTAAGCGAGGAAAAGAGGGTCATCGCAGAGAAGTACGCACAGTACATGCTTTGCTTATAGTGACTAATGCATTTTTCTCTCTCTAGATACCTGGCACCCCAGGCCAAGGCATCTGCTGGCCTCCAGGATGCTGATGTTGTTCTCGAGCGTTCCGCGATCGACTCTTTGATTAAATGGTATGCTCGAGAAAGTGGTGTGCGAAACCTCAAGAAGATGGTCGAAAAAGTAAGTAAAGCTTGCTTTCATGTGACTTTCTGCTTACTTGAGATTGTCAAGATCTACCGCAAAACTGCATTGAAAATTGTACAAGATCTCGGTGAAGAACAGTTACCTGAACCTCCATTACCTGCAGACGCCGTCGCTGCAGCCGTCACCCCTGCTTCCGAACCTACTACGGAACCCGTTGCACCGCTCACTCCGCCCGACCCAGAACATGACCAAAAGACACATCCTACAACAACCGAGACACGAGCTCCACTAGTCATCCTTCCTCTGTACATGTTCGCATAACGTCGGAAAACCTCAAAGACTATGTTGGTCCTCCAGTCTATCAGAAGGATAGAATGTATGAAGGACCAGGACGGTTAGTTAAGGGTGTTAGTACGGGCTTGGGCTACTTGGGCAATGGCAGCGGAGCAGTAATGCCTATTGAAACACTGGTAAGTTCTTCCGCACTGGGCTCACAGCTAGGCTCACATCTCCCTCAGACCACTCCCGGAAAAGGATCTCTGATTCTGACCGGTAAACTCGGAGAAGTGATTCGTGAATCTGCTCAAATTGCACTATCATGGGTCAAAGCACATGCGTATGACTTGCGCATAACAGATTCTCCTGATGAGCAATGGCTTTCCAATCGAGATGTGCATATTCATATGCCGGAGGGAAGTATCGGAAAAGAAGGGCCAAGCGCTGGAACTGCGATTTTGAGTGCGCTGGTCAGTCTTGGGTCTGGGGTAGGCGTGAAAGGAGATGTCGGTGAGTTGAATTTGTGTTTGGATCTCTAGCGATATTGATATTACGCGTCGTAGCGATGACTGGTGAAATATCTCTTTCTGGACACGTTCTTCCAGTCGGTGGACTGAAAGAGAAGATCCTCGCTGCTCACCGCGCTGGCATCAAGACTATATTGGCACCTGCTGCGAATCGTGCGGATATTGAGGAGAATGTTCCGGACAGTGTGAAGGAAGGTATCAAGTTAGTGTATGTCGAGGATGTAAGAGAAGTTTTGAAAGAGGTGTTCAGCGGTGAGGAAGGAGAAGAAGATGTTGTATCCAAGTGGGCAGATAGCGTCAAAGTCAAGGAGAAGGATGGGTTTCCTGCATCTTCCGGAAACTGAATAATGTAATATCGCGTATCTAATACTACTGCCCCACATTTAGATGTTTGCCTGGACTCGCTGTTGTTGCTTTCTACTTACAGGTCACCCGTACATTTTGTAGCATAACCACATAAGAGATTTCTCCCTACTCTTGTATCTCGAAAATATATGAGTACACTCATATCAACTTTACATAAATAGTGATATTATAACTTGCAGCCTACTACAGTTGTACCGATTAGGAAACATCAAAGTGTTACATCGTTGATTGGATTTTTTGTAAATCAGCTCTTCACGCCTTATGTCCGCAATAACGGTCATATTCGGCTCGATATTAATATGTATCTACACTGTGTGCCATAGCCCATGAAGCGTTTTTTTTGATTCGTATTGAGAAAGCAGACGTTGAGCAGACGTGTATCCAACGCCATCAGCACATAAGTAATCATTTTCAAGCAAAGAAAATTCTCGATTACGACTGTAATCAGCCCAGTATCGAGACTGCGAGATGTTAATCTACTTAACTGTTGCAGCGTGATGCACGTTCACGTGATAGAACGCGTTGACAGTTGTCCGTGTTTGTACAGCACGTGCAGTTTATAATGTTGTTAAATTGTTTCCGTGATTACTAGCCTTTACTTGTTCACAGCGACTCTCATTCTCTTTATATATTGCTTTCCCTCGGCGCGCAAGTCAGTGACTGCGAGCTCGATGTCTTCCCTTGCACCCGTAGGTCAACTCGCCACCCAGTGAATTTTTCTTTTAACTCGTCGAGTACAGACACGTCGTGCACTGCGAAACACACGGACACAACAGCGAAAGATACAGAAAACGCGAATGCACGTCCTTCACGAATCAACACCCGCGCGAAACCTCCTTCGTCTTCTTCCAATAATGGTGCTACATTTGGCGTTGTCGGTAGGGCTATGGGCACAACAGCTGCTTCTCGCGCCAAGATCGGACCCAACGGCGATACCAAAACTGATCATCCTACCTCAAAACGAAAGCGAGAAGCGCTTGGCGAGCTTACCTCCTTGGTCTCTAATAACAAGCCAGGCTTAGGTGGTAAGGGGAAGGATTTGAAGTTTGACGGCGTGGTCATCAACAAGTCCAAAACTATCCGACAGCCCCGAACTGTGGCCAGCACTCGTCAGTCGACAACGAGCACAATCGTAGCCAACAGCGACGTGCTCAGCAAAATCCCTGATTTAGACGACGACAATGCTATGATCATTGACCACCCATCGCGTTCTATCCTCCCCGCTCTTACTATCCCAAATCTCTCGCCAATCCCCGTGACATTCCACAACCTCGACGTCGGTCTGCACACCAGGAACCAGACGATGAATTTGAAGCCGAACGTGTGTTTAAGAAACCGAGGACTTCTTCTGAGGCTCCTGAAGATGCTGTTGTAGAACAGTGGTCGGGTGTCCGCCATGATGAACTCGAAGTCTTAGACGAAGAAGAGGAGGAGGAGGTTGAAGCAGACCCGAATGGTCCACACTGGGAAGATCTTGACCAAGAAGACGGCGACGATCCGCTCATGGTTAGCGAGTATGTGGTGGAGATTTTCGACTACTTCAAACAAATCGAGGTGATCTTCTTCCGTGCTACCGGTTTTTTTTTTTCTTATTCGCATTTCTGTAGGTCCAAACTATGCCAAATCCTAACTACATGGCGAATCAGAAGGATCTTGGATGGACCATGCGCGGTATTCTCTCAGACTGGCTCATTGAATTACAAGAGCGCTTCCGCCTACTTCCTGAAACCCTTTTCCTCTGCATGAATATCATAGACCGTTTTCTCTCTGCACGAGTTGTTTCGCTCGCAAGGCTCCAGCTTGTTGGGGTGACGTGTATGTTCATCGCTGCCAAAGTGGAGGAAATTGTGTGCCCTTCCGCGGAAGAGTTTCTCGGTCAAACTGAAGCATCGTACTCTGTCGCAGACGTTTTTGGGGCCGAGCGATATGTGCTGAAGACTTTGAACTGGAATCTCAGTTATGCAAACCCCGTCCATTTCCTTCGGCGAGTCAGCAAGGCCGATGATTACAATGTCAAGGCGAGAACGATCGCGAAATATCTTCTTGAGATCGCTTGCCTGGAGTGGAGACTCATCGCCGCACCACCCAGTCTTCTTGCTGCTGCCTCGATGTGGCTTGCAAGGATGAGTCTTGGCAACGAAACTTGGGTTTGTTTTCTGTGTATTCAGGCTTTGAAAATCATACTCATACATCTCCATGTCTAGACCCCGAACTTGGCTCATTACTCGACCTATCCTGAGAGCGTGCTAATACCTACGGCAAATTTGATGTTGAACTACATCCTGAAGCCTATTAAACATGAGTCTTTCTACCGCAAGTATGCCCGCAAAAAATACATGAAGGTGCATGATCCCGGAGTTGAACGTGATTAATCAAAGCTGATATACTTTCTAGGTCAGCGTATATATGAGGCGATGGGCATTGAACCGATGGACGGAAGGGACTACAGTCAACCTGCAAGCCGAGCTATCAGACCTCAAAGCGGATTGTCGCTCACAGAGGGCTCTGAATGGACTTAAGCAGGATCCGGAGGACGACGAGTTAGTGGCGGAGCAGGTTCTGATTCCTAGGACCAAGTAGATGAACGATATTCCATTCTTCCTTGTCTCGAACATCTATCCTGTCGTTTTATCATGTTCAACCTAATGTTCTGGAGTCCCAGCCTCATCTGTTCACGTTATCTCGTCGCTGTTTCCAAGTCCTATCACGTCGCATTCATGTTCTATCACCATTCATCGCATTCACTCATACCCTGCAACTTTTTATGACTGTAATCGATTCCAAATCAGTTCATCACTTCCTTCATGATATGATTATTGCCTTTTGCCCATCTGTTTGGATATTCATCCGTCCTATCGCTCTACAATCCCGTCCCTTCCCAATTTCGTCCTCCCTATATCAATCTCTATACGTTTAACTCCAAACCACGAGCTTTTTTCCGTCACTGCTCTCTTTGTAAGTATGTTTCGCTTTGTTCCTTGTCTTGATCGTTTCGCTCTTTCATTTGCAGTCTGTATCCTGTCTTCCTTTTAGCTGGTCACTATTGTACCGTTATGGATACTCTTAGACCACTATGATACGATACGCCTCATAACTTTGACCCAGATTATTCATGTAGAGTATTGTGAGGATAGTTTTTTCTTGGTTACCATTAACTACGTGTGCTAATAGCATTCACTGTTCTTTGCCCCTCCGAGTCGCTGCCTCGTATAACGAAGCCTTGTCTGCCCATGTACTTTAAGAATCGGATGATAGACGCCAAACAAGTCACACGCCTTCGGAAATAATCAATAACAAACAAAAGCCAAGGACGCGCGTCGCGTCTGACACGAACATCACATTCTTCTACTTTTACCATGGCCGATCCTACGAAAGTTGCAATTGCAGTTCCTTCCAAAGATCCAAAGTCAAAAAAACCAGAAGATACTGACAAAGACAAGGAAGAGGGAAGTTCAAATGTGGAGAAGAAAGATGAAGAGAAGAAGGAAGGCGAGGTCGACGAATTAGTGAGATTCGGCCAATGTCCCATCTGAAAGCTTACGATATAACCTTCGCTATAGTCTGAAGAAGATCTCCAACTGCGTTCCGAGCTGGAAATGCTTGTTGAGCGGTTAAAAGTAGGAAAACTTTACATCTTTACCCTATGTGCTTGCTCAAAAACGTATACAGGAATCCAACACGGACCTTTATCGGCCTGCTCTTGAAACTCTTCGGACCCTTATCCGAACATCTACTTCTTCCATGACTTCTGTTCCGAAACCTCTGAAATTCCTGCGTCCACATTTTCCCGACTTGCAGGCATTGTATGAGACATGGCCTGCTTCCGAAAATAAGGCATGCTGGCTGAATATTATCCGGTATACCCTTGACTGATTGTTTTTGTAGAGCTTTTTCGCAGATATCCTCTCTGTACTTGCTATGACCTACTCAGACACACAACCCCGTGGAACACTCAAATATCGTCTTCTCTCCGCTTCCCTGAAGCCAGTGGACGCTCCTTTAGTCGATCCAGGAACCTGGGGCCACGAATACGTTCGTCACCTTGCGGCCGAGCTCGGTGAAGAATTCGAATATCGTGAGGAACAAGAAGATGGTGAACCTGCAGATTCGGAAACTCCCAAAGTCGAACTTCCTGGAACAATGGAAGATCTTCGGTCACTCGCAAAAGTTTGTTCTACATTCTTGCTAAATCACAACGCGGAACCCGATGCGGTAGATCTGCTACAAGAGTTGGAAATGATAGAGGACATTGCTACTTTGGTGGATGAAAATACGTTCGACAGAGTATGCCAGTACATGACGCGTTGCGTCAGCTTCCTGCCTCCGCCCGATGATATCACATTCATGCAAACAGTTCACAAGATTTATACTCAGTTTAAAAAGTTCCCTGAGGCAATTGCTCTCGCCATTCGTTTGGGAGACCGGGATATGGTGCGAGATGATTTTAACGCTGTCGGTAACCCGTACGTGTTGTTTGGGTCAAGCATTGTATGCAAAGCTTAATATCTGTTATAGTGTGATGAAGCGTCAACTGGCATTTATCCTCGCTCGTGCCCAGATACCTATCGAATGGTTACAAGCTGACAGTGCAGATGGGGAGGAGGAGGAAGAATTCTCCCCCGATCTTCTGGAATGTCTCTCCAATTCCCGTCTCAGCGCATCATTCCGTGAATTTGGGAAGGAGATGGGCGTCCTGGATGCCAAAAGCCTCGAAGATGTATACAAGTCCCACCTGGAGAATACCCGTGAGATTCTATTGCAATTCGAGCCAATGAACTCTTGCTCAATTTTATTTACAGGTGCTTCAACATCAAACGTCGACTCCGCTCGTGGTAACCTTGCTGGAACTTTTGTCAATGCATTTGTGAATGCTGGGTTTGGTAATGATAAACTCATGGTCGAAGCAGAAGAAGGCAGCAGTTGGATCTACAAAAACAAGGATCACGGTTAGTTGTTGGATAAATGTTGGGCTCCGGTCTCTAAAGTTCTGTTAGGGATGATGAGTGCTGCTGCATCTCTTGGTCTTAGCTTGCTTTGGGATACTGATATGGGTCTCACGCATATCGACAAGTACACTTACTCTGCAGAGGAGTATATCAAGGTAATTCGCCGAGTCGACTCCACGCTGCTAGATATTAAATGTACCACCTAGGCTGGTTGTTACCTCGCTATTGGTATCTCTAACGCTGGAGTTCGTACGGAAACCGATGCGGCTCTCGCTCTTTTGGCTGAACACGTTGAGAACAAGTCTGTTCCTCTCAGAACAGGAGCTATTATGGGTTTGGGAATGGCATACGCCGGATCACAGCGTGAAGAAGTCATGGCGACTCTTCTTCCATATGTCGTAGACGAGGACGTTTCGATGGAGATTTGCGCACTGGCTGCGTTGGCTCTCGGGTTTGTTTTCGTGGGGAGCGAAAACGGAGAGATAACCGGAACGATTCTCCAAGTGTTGATGGAAAAAGCTGAACGAGAAGATAAGGAACTGGATGAGAAGTGGGCTCGATTTCTCGCTTTGGGTTTGGGCTTGATATACCTAGGTAAATGTCATTTTGCATTCATCGACTCCTTGGCTGACGATTCATTAAGGGCAACAGAATGGCTGTGACGCGACATTAGAGACACTGAAAGCCATTGAAAAACCAATCTCCAAAACGGCACAGGTTATCGTTGAAGCTTGCGCGTTCGCGGGTACGACCAACGTGCTCAGGGTCCAGAAAATGCTACACGAATGTGATGAACACATCCTACCACCGAAAGAGGAGGAGAAGAAGGATGACGACAAAGAGAAGAAGGAAGGCGAGAACAAGGAGAAGAAGGAGGACGAGGAGGCGAAGGAGACGAAGGAAGAATCGGTCAAGCAAGATGATACTTTCCAAACTTTTGCCGTCATTGCTGTCGCCTTGATCTCAATGGGTGAGGAGATTGGCTCACAAATGTCTATGAGACAGTTTAATCACCTTGTGAGTTTTGGTCTTAGTAGTCTTGATTGTTCTAACCTACGGCACAGATGCATTACGGCGAGCCCAATATCCGTAAAGCTGTTCCTTTAGCCATCGGTCTTGTGAACGCTTCGAATCCTCAACTACCAATCCTCGAGACACTGTCAAAGTACAGTCACGACAACGATCTCGCCGTCGCCCTCAATGCTATCTTCGCCATGGGTCTCGTTGGTGCTGGCTCAAACAACGCACGTCTGGCGCAAATGCTACGACAGCTCGCTGGTTACTATCACAAGGAGGCCGACTGTCTGTTCATGGTACGGATAGCACAGGGGTTGGTACATATGGGCAAAGGAACAATAGGTGTCAATCCCTTCTTCTCTGATCGTAGCATTATGCACAAACCAGCTGTTGCTGGGCTTTTGGCTGTTCTCACCGCATTTACGGACGCTAAAGGATGTGAGTTGATCCTCGAAGTTTACTAGTGAAAATTTAACGACGGCTCCTGATAGTCATACTGGATAAACAACATTGGATGTTGTACTTGCTTGTGAACGCCATGTATCCGCGATTCATGATAACTCTCGATGAACAACTCAACAATCTCCCAGTAGCTGTCCGTGTTGGCACGGTAAGTCTTGGTATCTGTCCAACGTTTCTTACGTCGTGCTCACGTGTAATAGGCCGTTGATGTTGTTGGGCAAGCTGGTAAGCCCCGAACAATATCGGGTTTCCAGACACATACAACCCCGGTGCGTCTTGGCACAACGGAACGTGCAGAACTGGCTACAGAAGAGTTCATCCCCTACGCTTCTGTCCTCGAGGGCTTCGTTGTGCTAAAAAAGAACCCTGGTTGGGAGAGCGAGGATAACCGTATGCAGCTGTAACAATAATATAGATGACCGTTTAGCGTTTAATTTGGTAGAGTTGGATGATACCTAAAGTTGCTTTCGTGCTTGGCGCAATCCCTGACTCAAGAAACATACCGAGATTTGATGTAGATGAAGGTCCTCATATGTTCAGGATTAATGTGAAACGAAATTAACTAACCTCAGAAGTACACGAGCGTGTAGCACAAGGATTATACTCGGCTCCGCCCTTCAGCGGGGTCACACAAGGGAACAGCCGAACTCTGGGAGAGAAGCCGCGAGCTCAACCCGCAGAGGGAAGGTGGACTGCAAACCCTTCCAGAGAGTAGGGACTGTGTGTAAATGGCTGAGAAGGAGGAGAAACAATCTGATACACGCCCATCATCATGGCGGCTGGAGGAAAAATGAAACAGGCAGCAGGAAAGTGAAGTAGGCAAAATGGAAAAACATATTCTCCCTGTCTTGGCTGCAAGTATTTCATTTACTATGAACAGCGCTGATATCTTGGTACAAACTCACGGTTACGTTCTTCTGAGGATCGATAGGCTAGATTGCTGCATGCATATAACCTCTTTCCCGAACTTCGCGGCCCAAGCAGGACCATTCCACACATTACTACAAGACAATCAATTTTGGGGGTGGAGGAGACACTGTTTGAGTGGGGGAATCCAGACATCTGAGCAAGATCATGTCGAGTTGGCGATAGGCTCGGAGCCCCAGAGAGTAACTCAGGTTTTAACTGGACCGGGAATTTGTGCAACTCAAGCTTTCCGATGTCTATGGTATACAGAACCCTCTCTTCCCATCGGACGGAGTCGGGGATCATCGTTCTCAGTTCCCGACATCTTCCATTACACTGTGAACCGAGTATTGGAGATTTCTTGGTCATGATTCAGTGTGGTTTAGCCTATCTGGGGAGTTTACAGGTGCCAAGCAAGCCTGACAAGTCTTAAGGCCTCCGAATCCGAAACCGGTTTCACTAATCCCAGATCTATCTCTCATGTCAGGATTTCTATAAGGAGTCCCAGATCGCACACCTCGTCTCTCACCACAAAATGTCCTCACTACCAGAAAATATTAGAGCTCTTCAGATCCAGCCTGAAAAGGGTGTCAAAATTGTACAGATCCCCTTTGCGTCTCAGGATTTGGTAAAGCATCTACCTGACGACCAGGTTATCGTGCGTATTCACTGTTGATAAAGTCTTTCTAAACCTTGGTCTCAACTTGCGTTTAGATCCGTGTCCGCGCAGTCGGATTGAATCCTCCTGACTGGCAGCAGGCTTTCAGTGACTGGGGTACACCGGGAACCCTTCTTGGCTGCGACTCTGCTGGAGATGTTGTCAAAGTAGGTTCTGCGATAAAGCACCTCAAAGTAGGTGACCGCGCTGCTGGACTTACGTGGGTTATTCGTTTCCGATGTTCTATTTTTCCCTACTAACTCGTATAATTACAGTATGGGAGGTACATTCCAGACCGAAAACGGCGCATTTTCTGAATACGTTCGGCTCGTCGGGACTGTTTGCTTCAGACTCCCCGAATCTATGACATATGAAGAAGCAGCATCGTTCCCTATCCCCCATCTCACTGCTGTTCTAGCCTTGTACATTCGATTGAACCTCTCGAAACCAAGCCCAAAGCGGGAAACGATCTTGATTTGGGGTGGTTCTACTGCTGTCGGTCATCATGCTGTCCAGCTCGCTGCACTTGCTGGTTTGAGGGTGTTCGTAACGGCATCTCCTGGTGCTCACGAAGAACTCAAGGCTCTCGGAGCTGATACTTGCTTTGACTACAAGGACAAAGATGTAGTCAACAAGGTTCTGGCCGCGGCTGGCGAGGAAGACATTATCTACGGTCTTGATACTGTTTGTGAGAAGGGAGCACGGAAAACTGCATTGTAAGTTTGTGATTGTGGTCATGTATTCAATCGTTAACTATTATATTCAGGACGTCCTATCTCCTTCTCGTGGAGGACACCTCATTGTTATCCTTCCAGCCGTATCTGAAGAAACTAAGAAACGACGCAAAGATGTCCAAGTCGACTTCATTCTTGTCCACACCCAGAGTGGGTTTCCAATTGTGCTAGACTGGGCAAACATTTCGTTCCCTGTCTTGCATGAGGACAAGAACGGTGCTCTGGAACACGTCTCTGTAACTATGCCACGTATTCTCGAGAACTGGAAGGCAGGTCACGGAAGCCCCAAAATTAAGACTCAGCGTTTGAGGCACCTGGAGGGTGGGCTAGAGAGAATTCGCGAAGGTTTGGAAATTATGAGAGATGGTAATTATGGCAGAGAGAAGTTGGTATACACTATCGCTTGAAAGAAGTCACTGTAACCTGTAAGTACTGTAAAATGTTCAGAGTCGATATTTTGGTTTTCTACAATAGATGGAAACAAGTTGAATCAGATTACGAGCATCCAGCTCCAGCCCCCAATCGCCATCTTCAGAAATCCCTTATCAACCGTATTGCGGCTGGAGAAGTCAGCATTACTTCGGATTTCTTATTCTCGGTAGAGTGCTAGTAGGGTAGGTACAACCATAGTAATTGCTTGGATTTGTTACCACGCGACAAAAGCAGGCGTTTCGCAGCTCGAGCGTTCAGGATGCCGGATGCCGGATAGAAGTTTATACGAGGACTTCAATTAAAGACATGAGAAACGACGTTCCGTTGGGAGGAACACCATTGGACTCACTCAGCCAAAGACAACCAGCACCAGGGCCACAGTCCCAAAATTGGCAGATAAAATCACTGGTACCACCATCAACGAACACGAATTCGGCTCAGAAAAAACCACCGAGGATGTCAAATGTCACTAAGAACGTCACGCCACCGCGTTTTTCAGGGATACCTAGTCCAGTCAGCAGCTTCTTTTGCACACCATTGTTTGCACGGACAGGCCGGGTCACAAATATCAAGCCATACCTTAAGCTGGACTCAAGGCAGCCAAATGGCTCAACACTACTCTAACCAAAGCGCAACGCAAAGGCAGCTGGACCGACTTCGGAGTTCGGTGAAGACATACCTCAAGCTGTCGGAAAAGAAAAGAATTGCCTAGTAAGAGCAAATCTTGATGGAGAACAATTTAACAAAGAGACAAACCGTCCATACCATGAGTATTGGGCTGATAAGCTCCCCTGTCTTGCTAAAGGGGCTCCAATCGGTGTCAAAGGTCCTTATCAGCACGACGTACAAAAACTTGTCAACGCGCGTTGAAGACAGTTAGCAGGTGACTTTGATAGTGAGGACTTTACCATCGCAATCAAGGATGTGTGGCCAGGGTGGAGGCACAACACCGATCGAAGCCCTCGGCGGTCCCAGAAACCCCGAGAATGCTGGCGGGTAAGTTTGCCAATGCAAGTTGATTTACTTGCAAGACACAGATACTCTCCTATCATGCAGTACCATACCGAGATGCCCAGCACTTCCGCACACACACATCCGTAGGCCCTAGGGATTGTCAGTATGTAACGAGTCTGCCTAGGGGAGACTGCTCAGCACTAGAGATGTAACCGAGAGCATGTTGGTCAAGGCATCTTCGCTGGCCAGGACTTCGTCGATATAGTTTTTCAGAATTACCGTACTGTTGCCAAGTTAAATGGTACTGTACTGGTCCAATCGGCCGGTCTGGATTCTGGAAATCTCCTTGGTACCATAATTTAGCTCATAGGTAGGTAGGAAGGTAGTCTGATCTAGCGCACGATGCACTGTTTCATCTCGCGGTTGAGAGCTCTGCATTAGAGGATCAATAAGTACTATCATAACCACAGCTTTTACCAGAGACTGGCAGAGAGAGTAGCGGCGCTTATTTTAGCGCTAGCTTACTCATAGGTAACACGTGAATATCAAGTAAAACGGCTGCCGATGCCGGTGTCAACTGTCACTCCAGAGCAGAAGAACGTAAGTTTGTACCAAGATGTGCGCGATATTACGACAGGATTGTCAATTTTGGGGAGGAGATTGTCCTGTTTAAATCGAGACTACTGTATAAAGATCTCCCCAAAGAAGATGTTAAGAATGGGGAGCGACAGGTTCGGAGGAATTTTGCAACTCTCTGTGGTATCTCTACCCATCGGACGGATTCGGGGATCGTCATGTCAGCTCGTTCTCACCAGTTCTCACCTCGCTCTCAACTCCCGTTACACAGTGAACCGAATATTGGGCCATGATTCAGCGTGGTTCAACCTATCTGGGGAGCTTGCATGTGCCAAGCAGGCTCGCCTCTGAATCCGAAACCCGTCTCCCTATCCTTGATCCATCGCGATATACATCAGGAATCTTATAAAAAGCCTCAAATTGCACACCTCGTCTCTCACAAAATGTCGTCACTGCCAGAAAGTATCAAAGCTCTTCAGATCCAGCCTGAACATCGTGGTGTCAAAATTGTACAGATCCCCTTTGCGTCTCAGGATTTGGTAAAGCATCTACCAGACGATCAGGTTATCGTGCGTATTCGCTGTCAATAAAGTCTTTCTAAACCTTGGTTTCAACTTGCATTTAGATCCGTGTCCGCGCAGTTGGATTGAATCCTCCTGACTGGCAGCAGGCTTTCAGTGACTGGGGTACACCTGGAACCATTGCTGGTGGCGACTCTGCTGGAGATGTTGTCAAAGTAGGCTCTGCGGTAAAACACCTCAAAGTAGGTGACCGCGCTGCTGGACTTACGTGAGTATTGCATTCTAGTATTCTGTTTTTCCCGACTGACTCGTATAATTTCAGGTTGGGAGGTTCATATCAGACCGAAAACGGCGCTTTCGCTGAATACGTTCGCTTCGTAGCAGCCGTTTGCTTCAAGCTCCCCGAATCTATGACATACGAAGAAGCAGTATCGTTCCCGACTCCTCACCTCACTGCTGTTCTGTCCCTATTCCGCCTGAATATTCCAAAGCCTCTTAGCCCGAACCCAAAGCGGGAAACAATTTTTATCTGGGGTGGTTCTACTGCTGTCGGTCATCATGCTGTTCAGCTCGCTGCACTTGCTGGTTTGAGAGTGTTCGTAACGGCATCTCCCGCTGTTCATGAAGATCTCAAGGCTCTCGGAGCTGAGGCTTGCTTTGATTACAAGGACACAGACGTAGTTAAGAAGGTTCTAGCCGCAGCTGGGGAGGAAGACATTATCTACGGCCTTGATGCTGTTTGTGAGAAAGGAAGCACGGATAACTGTATTGTAAGTTTGTGATTGTGGTCATGTATCCGAATGCTAACCATTTTGTTCAGGATGTCCTGTCTCCTTCTCGCGGAGGACACCTCATCGTTGTTCTTCCCGTCGAACCCGAAACTGAGAAACGACGCAAAGATGTCAAAGTCGAGTTCATTCTTGTCCACACCCAGATCGGGTTTCCGATTGAGTTGGGCTATTCGAACATTTCGATCCCTGTCTTGCATGAGGACAAGAATGGCGCTCTAGAACACGTCTCCGTTATTCTGCCACATATCCTCGAGAACTGGAAGGCAGGCCACGGAAGCCCCAATTTTAAGACTCAGCGTTTGAGGCACTTGGAGGGCGGGCTAGAGAGAATCCAAGAAGGTCTGGAAATCATGAGAGATGGTAAATATGGCAGAGAGAAGTTGGTATACACTATCGCTTGAAAAAAGTCACTGTACTGTATGTACTTATATCGCACGTGGGAAAATAGCGATTGTTCTCTTTCTTTTGGTCTTTACGAAGGTCAACCAGATGAACGTTGAATCAGATTACGAGCCTCCAGCTCCAGCTCCAATCCGCCGTCTTCAGGAATCCCTTATCAACCGTATTGCAGCTGGAGAAGTCAGCATTGCTTCGGACTCTGTATTTTCGGCCATTAATTCTGGGCTGTTTAGATCATTCACCGACCAGCCTCAGCTCTCAAGGAATTGCTCGAGAACTCTCTCGATGCTGGTGCAACTTCGATACGAGTAACAGTGAAGGATGGAGGCTTGAAGCTAATGCAGATACAGGACAACGGGTGTGGAATTCGCGTGCGCACTATGCCTTTCTGTTCTTCTTCATTGGCCTTGACACGACGCGTTATTACAGCAATCTGATCTCCCAATACTCGCAGAGAGGTTTACCACCTCGAAACTCTCAACCTTTGCCGATTTGTCGCGCCTGACGACTTACGGATTTCGAGGCGAAGCTCTTGCGTCCATGTCTCATGTTGCTCATCTTTCCGTCGTAACGAAGACTAGAACGTCGACTTGCGCTTACAAGTAGGCTACGGTCTCCTTTACAGTGATGTCTGTTGACCAATTTGACTCCTTTAGAGCGCACTATTCCGATGGGAAACTTGCCCCTGCGCAACCTGGTCAGTCCGAAGAGCCGAAACCATGCGCTGGAAATGACGGCACGACCATTACTGTATGATTAGTCCAGTTTTCATCTGTCGGCACTCAAATTTTGGAATATCAGATAGAAAACCTCTTCTTCAACACCCCTACACGTCTCTCCGCCTTGAGAAACACATCGGAGGAATATGCTCGGATACTTGATGTCCTGACGAAGTACGCGATACATAATCCCAAGGTTTCATTCACCTGCAAGAAGGTAGTATCGTTTTCAACATGAATGCTTCTTCCGTTCATGAGAGTTATCAGGCTGGCTCGTCTTCCCCGGATCTCAATACTCCTTCAGCGTCTACTACTAGACAGGCCATCAAGATGCTTTACGGTCATACTATCGAGAAGGATCTACTTGACACCACGGTCAGTGAGAAAACAAAGGACGAAGAAGAATCTTGGAGCTCAGAGGTATACTTTACCAACGCGAATTATCAGGCAAAGAAGACGGTGTTTTTACTGTTCATCAATTGTGCGTCACTCGCGATCTTTTGTGAACTCTTTAGCTCACTTGAATCTATATAGCCCGTTTGGTTGAATCGTCGCGTATCAAGCGTGCTTTAGAAAATGTCTACACTGGCATTCTTCCCAAAGGTGCCTCTCCTTTTCTCTATCTGAGGTAAGGCTTTAGACATTACTGTTCCAGCGCTCCTTCTCACGATCCATGCAGCTTAAAGGTAGACCCCCGCTCTGTGGACGTGAACGTGCATCCGACCAAGAAAGAAGTTCATTTTCTTAACGAAGAATCCATTACGACTCGGATATGTGATGCTCTACAAGAAAAAATAGCGGAGAAAAGCCATTCACGAGTCTTCGAGTACCAGGCAAGTCTACATACCCGTTCTATCTATACTTCATCTAATTCGAAGGCGGTTAGACTTTGTTGACAGGTGGAATCGAGGCTGTTGCTCAAGCATCTTCCAAAAAGCGCAAAGAGGCTCCAAATAACGTCACGTCCCAGTCTCCTCCTGAAGACCGAGAGGAAGTAACTGCTTCGGGATCTGAGACCGTATCAACCGCACCAAAGAAAGTCTACTCGCATCACAAAGTCCGAACATCACTGCAAGATCGTACTCTGGATTCTATGTTTCCAGTTGCAAATCCTAGCACAATAGGCACAGGATCAGCCAACGCGTCCGGTTCACAGTCACCATCACGGTATCGAGAAGTGAAAGAATCAGAGTGTTTTTTGACTTCGGTGAAAAGTTTGAGGAAGCAGATTATCAAAGGGAAACACAAATGTGAGTAGACTTTCTTCATGACTGTATTCCGCTGAACTAATCGGATGGATGGTAGTGCTTACTGAAATACTGGAAAAGCACACCTTTGTCGGCATCGTCGATGTGGATCGGTCTCTTTCATTGATCCAATACTCAACCAAGCTGTATCTGGTCAATCACGGTACTTTAGCGTTAGTACCTTCATCTCCTTCCATCTGTTTTAACTCACAGTTTTGTTGCGCTGCAGCGAAGAGTTATTTTACCAACTTGGTCTACGCCAATTCGGCGACTTTAGCCGACTGAAGCTGGAACCACCACCGTCCTTGCGTGATCTCATCACTATCGCGGTCGACGCTGAGGAGATATCCGATGATACGACGTTGTCGAAACCCGATATCGTTGAGGTGGGTACGACTCAGAAGCAATGGATGTCCTGCTTATCATAATCTTCCAGCGCATTGTTGAAATTCTTCAATCGAAACGAGCTATGCTCGCCGAGTACTTCTCGCTTACCATCTCCAAAGACGGCCTCGTTGAGAGTCTTCCGTTATTGCTTCGAGACTACACCCCAAATTTGGATAAACTGCCATTATTCTTGATGCGTCTTGGACCGCAGGTAAAAAAAACTACCTTTAGCTCTTTGTTTTTTATCGTATGTTTGTTAATCGTTGGGTTTCAAAAGGTAAACTGGACATCCGAATCCGAATGCTTCGAACTGTTCCTTCGCGAACTAGCATACTTTTATGTTCCTGGTCCCATCCTCGGTGATATCTCTTTGTTGGACGCAGAGAGTGCTGGAGGGAAAGCAGAACGGTGGCAGATTCAACATATATTATTCCCTGCGATGCGGAGGTATCTTGCTGCCCCGAAATCACTGCTGGATGTGGATGTAGTCCAGGTTGCTAGCTTGCCTGATTTGTATAAGGTTTTTGAGAGGTGTTGAATGTTGCTTATGTTGGTAGCTCCGCAACTGGCTCTCTAGCTATTCCATTCGATATTTCAGCGTAGTACATAGGAAGGAACTCACGGAAATGGAAAGCATTTGCACATCTAGGCAGAATAAATATAAATTGGCCTCCAGAAGCGATACAATTCTACTACTATAGCGAAAGAACATGCGTTACGATAAATAAAACGTCTACCTGATACTTAACCACTACGCAGGAGTCCTGCCAGCAGGTGCACACTCGGATTCATAGTCCAACGGAGTCAGCTCCTGTACTCGCTCCCGGAACGCAGCTAGTGTGCAAAATTCCGGGAAGGATGGTAGGTGTTTGCCTTCTTCGGCACATATAGGTAGGACCATGTTCTTGTTTTGATATCTCATACGGACGTCTACAGGTGGTTTTGAGAAGGAGCGTTCATTGATGCAAGTGTGGAAGAGAAAAAGATGAGAAGGGAAGAGGGAGAGATAATCAGCACAAACATAACGCAATTCCAACATATGACCTACAGTGCTCTGAATTAGGCTTGGACCAAAGGGGTGAAAAGATAGTTTGAAGGATCGAGGACCCACTTGCTTCCCGTTCAGATTTAAAAAGTTCGAACGTTATTGAGCCTGTAAACTGAGGCCATCTACAAAAGAGGGTAACTCGGTAAGCTCGTGGAACCAGGAAATCAAGCCAAGACAAGTGAAAGGCGACAACAAATGAAGCTAAAGCACTTACTTGTCATCAAAAACATCGAACGTAGACGCAAGTCCCGCTAGCCCAGTATCGTGTGTGCTATGAACGAGAATCTTGAGCGGGTCCTTTTTGCCATGGACGACCTTATGTTGCATTTTCGTCGATAAATCGTCTAATAAACGACCTATTCCTAGACGACGGACTTCTTCGGTTTTATCTGAGAATCGGATGAAAATAAAAGGCAGCTGGTAATTAGCGAAATTGTGCAGAGAAAGAGCATTATTTGCAGAACTGAAAAAATTGTCTCACACCCTAGATAGGAAAGAAGATATCAGTAGTGCTCAGTTTCGGTGTACCCGCGACGTGGACTCACCTGAAAACCACTCGGCCACGACAGCTTTCTCGATGACATCCATTACACCTTTTTCTTCAAATTCTGGTGGTACTTTGATATTATGTGCGGTTGCGGCTCGGATCTATGCAAGTGGGTGAGTGAATGTGTGTAGTAAGAGCGTAGAAAGGTGAAGCTCACAGTGTCTAAAATGCTATACCGTTTTCGAGTCCATGTGAGAAAAATTACAAGTCACACAGAGAAGTTAGTCACCCCGATGCTCTAGGTTTCCCGTCTAAACGGATTGGTTGGCCATTGAAGTATTTGGATAACTTTTTATCCAGAGGCTCTAACGTGTGATTATAGGTAGAAGCTGCGGCTACAATTGCATAATGGGCTTGTATCATACAGCGAGCAGAGTTCATGCATGAGCTCACCTTGAGCGAAACTAATGAGAAGGATTTCTAAACGTTTGCAAGAATCGGCGTTCCCGAGAAGGTTTTCATCTCGTCCGTTCCTGGCATTAATGAGTCTTCTGACTTGCGTCGAAGGGGTGTAATGAGATACCTAACAAAGATGGCAGGAATAGCATCAGGCTGGCATTTAGAAGTTGGGTATAATCCGTGTATGATTTGTTGAAGTGACTCTGTTGTTCGAGGGACGTTGGTCGTTCTATTATGAAGAAGTTAACACTACTACTAACCGTATTCGGAGAATACAAAACTTGCCTGAAGTAAACCTCTTCCGAGTTTTGCAAAGAATCAGGAAGAAAGCCTAACCTGAATGGTTCTGGTGAGAACTACGAGCATGAAATTGGCAGCTAAGAATTACTTTTGGATGTAAAGTTCGCGAAGAGAAGCACCGAAATTATATGTTGACTACTGGATATTTAGACCGCAAAGAACTGCGATTCCGGGTGAAAATCATGTACCTTTTTACCAAGATCTGTTAGCTCTCCCAGCAGACTAAATGAATAGAGACGCGATTTATGAGGGTTAACTATTATCATAAAAGTCACCGCTCACCATTGCCCCTCATGATGAGTTCCATCTGCACGTTCAACTATTTTGAGGGCGCGTTGAAATCCTTCGACCATACCATCGACTCCAGAGACATTTATCGAAGCTTGAAATCTGTGCGCTGTCTTGCACATCTTCCAATGCTCTGGAATATGTCCTGCCATTCTAGCGCCAACCGGAGTTCGCTCGCCATGACGAACATATACATGAACTTGTTCAAGTTCAAGACCCGAAGGAGCTAGCGGATATTTGTCTACATCCAAAGCTGAAGACTTGGGGCCACTTTCCGCCATCATTAACGCGTGCTCGGGTTTATATTCGAATTCGTCGGATTGGGCGAAAGTCGCGATGTAAGAGGGAAGAAAGAGAAAAAGTAGACTCGCAAACTGAGAAACTTTGCACCTAATCCTCATGAGAAAAGAGTAACTTTTGGTCCCGTAGCGCTTATTAAACCAGAACGACGCCCGTGAATGCCGGCGCTTGGTCCTGGCTTGGTCGGCGTCGGCGTTACTGCTAGGCCTAAAACCAATCAACAGTCTTGGGCCGAAGCGAGAAACGCGTCTTCAAACCACTCAAAATCCACATCGACTTCTAGATCTATCTAGTCCCAATGGACAACTCTATGTCTGAAGCAATTCTTAAATAAATAATGATACAGTAGGATTTCTTGGAAGACCTCGCGTTGCGATGGTATCAGCGCCCATCCGGATGGTCTGGATGGCCATGAAATGTGCTAGACAGTCCTTTTCGTTTCCCTTCATTCCTTGAGATACCTCGTTTATAAGATCTCAATGAGGTCTGGGCCAGAAACTACAAAATTCGGGAGATCTTTCTTCTTTGTTTCTTTTCTCGAATTGTGAGTGCTCTTCTTATTGTCTATCTTTTGTGTTTTCTGGGTTCTAATGACATAGTTCTCCTTCACAGATTATCTTGATCTAAGATCTTGGAGGGGAGTGAGTGGATATGGAAGCTCATCAAGGATACACAAAAGATCAAGATACCACGCTATGCTTCCTACACGCCACGAGAGTAATATCCAAACATCGTTCGACCTCAAAATCCAACTATAATGTATATTCAAGCGACTTCGAGTATGGTTTCAATGTGGCCATGCGTCTCCGTGTGTCTGCCTGTTACATCTCATCAGGATGCCGCGTCTCTTTACAAGTATTCGAAGACACTTGAACACAAATGCAAAGACATTCGAAATGTTATTTACTACCACAGAACCTGGGTATCGCCGTCGGACACGTTTTGAACTCTCCTAGCATGCTGGAAGACGAGCCTGCTCCGGAATATGTCTCTGCAGACATGCCGAAAATTATCGGAAACCGGAAGGCAGGAGAAGCCTCAAGTTCAAAACTCAGCGTTTAAGGCACTTAGAGGGTTGACTAGCTAGATGTGATTTCCGAGGGTCTGGACATCATGTAGTGGATACGTAAATCAAAGTTCGTTTCGCCCACAATCCAGCTTTTCTCCCTGTGAAGGTGACCTTCGCAAACACTTCTCTCTCGATGAGTATCCCAGCAACTGCCGACTTGGAGGCTTTGAAGGCTGCTTTTTCTCAAAAGTGTACAAAATCTTTTAATGTCTGTTTCGACAACTCCCGCATATACGAAGCAGGCTTTCAGGCGACGAAACCAAAAAACGAGGATAAAACGGTGTTCTTCGAAACCAAGCTGGGATTGATGGTTGCTCTTTTCGATGGTTTGCGATCTCTTGATAAAGTAAAGTTCTACAGCTGACTATATCCAAAGGTCATTTTTCCGACGAATTGTCAGAATACGCATCCCAAACACTTCCTGCCCTACTTTGTGCTCGCATCGAGACAACCTTGGCTGAAAAGGGCTGCAGTCTTGGGGATGCTGTGACAGAATCACTCATCAAAGGCATCGAGGACTATGATCGCTCACTGCTGTACGATGGTGTTATTAATGAATTTCCACAAAAAGATCAGACCGACTGGTCGGACCCAATGTGGCACGATCAGGATGAAGTTTGGCTTGTACTTGGCTGGTTAAGAGAGCACCCAAAGTTCCAGAGGGCTCGTTATGCCGTCGTTGGAACGACAGCCCTTGTTGCCTTCATCGACAAAGCTAAAGAAAATGTATGGGTAGCGTCGCTTGGAGATTCTGATGCATGTTTGTTATTTCTATTCTACTTGGCTTGGATTATCTCAAAATATCAAAAGTTCTAGGGCAGAAGAGCTTGGATGGAGCGAGTTGGGATGTAACGCGCTTAAGTGACTTTCATAATGGCCACAACCCTAAAGAAGTCGAACGGCTCGCGAAAGAACATCCAGGGGAGCCTCCAGTCATCCGTTATGGACGTGTACTTGAGAATCTCGCGGTTACACGAGGTAATTTCTCGTACTCTGATTCGAACTTGTATCCACTGAGACTGTTGTTTATTAGCATTGGGTAACCACCAGCTCAAAACCCCCTTACCTTTTGCACGACACGTCCTTGGAGTTATTTGGCCTGCACCTTACATCCCTGATTTCTTCGATAAAGCGGTGGTTGCACCAGGTCATACAAGTCCTCCCTACATCTCTGCTACCCCTACAGTCTGTCACCATTCTCTTAAACCTGGGGATATTCTCATCCTTTCCTCTGATGGCTTGGCCTATGAATTGAGGGAATTTTCAGAAGAGGATAAGTTGTTAGCGGTGGTATCCCTCGCTGCCGCCACCAGTTTGAATTCATTACCCACCAGGAACACGCTATGGTCAGAGAAGCTTGGGCATGGGTTTATTGGCTCTGCTGAAGTTGATAATCCTGCCGAGCGTTTGATCGAAAATGTCTGCTTTGGGACTAACTTGGAGCAAATGGCAGAGGCAGTCAAGCCATCGGGACAATGGGACGATATTTCGGCATTAGTGCTATTCCTGTAATTTTCAGTGTGATACAACTTTGGGTTATTGCCATCATCTTTGTGTGCATTGGCGCGTTATGACTTTAGCCTTCAACATATGGTTGTCGAGAAATGATGATATTGGTACGAAGTTATGCAGGCTAGACCTTCCACCTGCACAGGATCCTTCTCGAAATTTTCCTCTTGCGTTTGTCCTACCTTACTCATCGTAAGATCTCAATGGATCTGAGGTTGAAGCTCGGGAGTTTAGCTGGAGGAGCAACATTGGTATATGTACTCGGAATGGGAACTGCTATGTAGTTCCAAACCCAGAGTCTAGATATTTTTCTTTATGTTTCCATATGGCAACTACTCTTCCTGGTGAGTGTTCTTACAGACTTATTTTTCGTGCACTATCGTATGAATAGTCCCTAGCCACTCAAATCTAGGCTAAAATGATCTTCGCTCGCCAAAGAAGCTGGTACGTAGATCAACCCATGAAGGCTGAGTTTATTACTCACCAAATTCGCCGACAAACGATACTCCTCAGTAAACTCCGAAGACCAGATGATCCTCATTTTGCCCGTGTGAATGTGGCGTAGTATATCAAAGTTCGTTTCGCCCACAATCCAGTTTCTCTCTGAAGGTGACGTTTGCAAATAGTTCTCTCAATGAGTACCCCGCCGACTGTTGACCTGAAGGTTTTGAAGGCGGCTTTTTCAGAAAAGTGTACAAAATCTTTCAATGTTTGTTTCAACAACTCGCGCATATACGAAGCAGGCTTTCAGGCGACGAAACCAAAAAATGAGGATAAAACGGTATTCTTCGAATCCAGGCTGGGATTAATGGTGGCTCTTTTCGATGGTTTGCGATCTCTTGATAAATTAAAGTTCTACAGTTGACTTTACCCAAAGGTCATTTTTTCCGACGAATTGTCAGAATACGCATCCCAAACACTTCCTGCCCTACTGTGCGCTCGCATAGAGCAAACCTTGGCTGAAAAGGGCTGCAGTCTTGGGGATGCTGTGACGGAGTCACTCATCAAAGGCATCGAGGACTATGATCGCTCACTGCTGTACGATGGTGTTATTAATGAATTTCCACAAAAAGATCAGACCGATTGGTCAGACCCAATGTGGCACGATAAGGATGAAGTTTGGCTTGTACTTGGCTGGTTAAGAGAGCACCCAAAGTTCCAGAGGGCTCGTTATGCCGTCGTTGGAACGACAGCCCTTGTTGCCTTCATCGACAAAGCTAAAGAAAATGTATGGGTAGCGTCGCTTGGAGATTCTGATGCGTGTTTGTTATTTCTCTTCTCCTTGGTTTGCATCACCTCAAAATATCATAAGTTCTAGGGGAGAAAAGTTTGGATGGATCGAGTTGGGATGTAACACGCTTAAGTGACTTTCATAATGGCCACAACCCTAAAGAAGTCGAACGGCTCGAGAAAGAACATCCAGGGGAGCCTCCAGTCATCCGTTATGGACGTGTACTTGAGAATCTTGCAGTTACACGAGGTAGGTTCTTGTACTCTAATTCAAACCTGTATACTTACACTGAGACTATTGTTAGCATTGGGTAACCACCAGCTCAAAACTCCCTTACCTTTCGCACGGTACATCCTTGGAGTTATCTGGCCTGCACCTTACATATCTGATTTCTTCGATAAAGCGGTGGTCGCACCAGGTCATACAAGTCCTCCATATATCTCTGCTACCCCTACAGTCTGCCACCATCCTCTTAAACCTGGGGATATTCTCATCCTTTCCTCTGATGGATTGGCTTATGAATTAAGAGAATTTTCAGAGGAGGATAAGTTGTTAGCGGTGGTATCCCTCGCTGCTGCTACCAGTTTGAATTCATTACCCTTCAAGAACACACTATGGTCAGAGAAGCTTGGGCATGGGTTTATTGGCTCTGCTGAAGGTGATAATCCTGCCGAGCGTTTGATTGAAAATGTCTGCTTTGGGACGAACTTGGAGCAAATGGCCGAGGCAGTCAAACCATCGCAGCAATGGGACGATATTTCGGCATTAGTCCTATTCCTGTAATTTATAATGTGATTCATTTTGGTGCTACATTCTACTAGCAGTGTGCATTGGCGCGGTACAACATCGACCTCCGACGCCCATTTTTCAAAAAATGATGATATTGGTAAGTGTACGAGGTTCCACCTTGGGTTCCACCTGCACAGTGTCCCTCTCGAGTTTACCTCTTTCGTTTGTCCTACCTTGCTCATCATAAAACCTCGATGGGATCTGAGATACAGACTCGACAGTGTAGCTGGAGCAGAAGGAGGAAATGTTAGTATAATGGGCTTGGGATCTGCTTATGTAAACATCCCAGAGTCTAAATATTGCTCTTTGTGTTTTCCATATGGCAACTACTTTTCTTGGTGAGTGTTCTTACAGGCTTCTTTTCCGTACTCTGTCGTATAAATAGTCCAGCCACTCAAATACAAGTTAAAACTTGCTGAGCTCCCCAAAGAAGCTGGTACGTAGATCAGCCTGGGCCCTGGCATGAAGGCTGATTTTATTGTTCCTCAAATTTAATGCCGCCACAAAGGATTCTTCCTCAGTAATAATCATCTACTCTGAAAATCAGATAAGTCTTTCTTTCGCCCGTGTGAATGTGGCGTACTTAGAATGTCAAAGTTCGTTTCGCCCACAATCCAGCTTTTCTCCCTGTGAGTTGACGTTTAGAAACACTTCTCTCAATGAGTACCCCACCAACTGTTGACCTGGAGGCGTTGAAGGCTGCTTTTTCAGAAAAGTGTACAAAATCTTCTAATGTCTGTTTCGACAACTCTCGCATATACGAAGCAGGTTTTCAGGCGACGAAACCAAAGAACGAGGATAAAACGGTGTTCTTCGAATCCAGGCTGGGATTAATGGTGGCTCTTTTCGATGGTTTGCGATCTCTTGATAAATTAAAGTTCTACAGTTGACTTTACCAAAGGTCATTTTTCCGACGAATTGTCAGAATACGCATCCCAAACACTTCCTGCCCTACTGTGCGCTCGCATAGAGCAAACCTTGGCTGAAAAGGGCTGCAGTCTTGGGGATGCTGTGACGGAGTCACTCATCAAAGGCATCGAGGATTATGATCGCTCACTGCTGTACGATGGTGTTATCAATGAATTTCCACAAAAGGATCAGACCGACTGGTCAGACCCAGTGTGGCACGATCAGGATGAAATTTGGCTTGTGCTAGGCTGGTTAAGAGAGCACCCAAAGTTCCAGAGGGCTCGTTATGCCGTCGTTGGAACGACAGCCCTTGTTGCCTTCATCGACAAAGCTAAAGAAAATGTATGGGTAGCGTCGCTTGGAGATTCTGATGCGTGTTTGTTATTCTCCTCTCCTTGGCCTGCACCATCTCAAAATATCATAAGTTCTAGGGGAGAGGAGCTTGGATGGATCGAGTTGGGATGTAACACGATTAAGTGACTTTCACAATGGCCGCAACCCTGAAGAAGTCAAACGGCTTGAGAAAGAACATCCGGGGGAGCCTCCAGTCATCCGTTATGAACGTGTACTTGGGAATCTTGCAGTTACACGAGGTATGTTCGCGTACTCTGATTCAAACTTCTACCCACTGAGATTGTTGTTTGTTAGCATTGGGTGACCACCAGCTCAAAACCCCTTACCTTTTGCACAACACGTCCTTGGAGTTATCTGGCCTGTGCCTTACCTCCCTGAGTTCTTCAATAGAGCAATGGTCGAACCAGGTCATACAAGTCCTCCCTACATCTCTGCTACCCTACAGTCTGCCACTACCCTCTTTTGAAACCTGGGGATATTCTCATCCTTTCCTCTGATGGATTGGCTTTTGAATTGAGGGACTTTTCGGAGGAGGATAAGTTGTTGGCGGTGGTATCCCTCGCTGCCGCCACCAGTTTGAACTCATTACCCACCAGGAACGCACTATGGTCAGAGAAACTTGGGCATGGGTTTATTGGCTCTGCTGAAGGTGATAATCCTGCCGAGCGTTTGATCAAAAATGTCTGCTTTGGGACGAACTTGGAGCAAATGGCGGAGGCAGTCAAGCCATCGCAACAATGGGACGATATTTCGGCATTGGTGTTATTCCTGTGATTACTTAATGTGATTCAACTTTGGGCTAGTAACGTACATTGGCGCGCTACGACATCGACCCCCGACACCCCATTTTTTAAGAAATGATCATCAGTAAGTACGAGGTTGGGGGGGACCTTCCAACTGCACAGGATCCTTCTCGAGTTTCCCTCTTGCGTTTGTCCTACTCTGCTCAACGTAAGATCTCGATAGGATTTGAGCTTAAAACTAACTGGAACAGGAGGACGACTTCAAGTATTGGTGTAATGGACTCGGAACGGGATCCGCCTATGCAAACACAGAGTCTAAAAGAATTGTTAAGGCAGCTACTTTTCCTTGTGGGTGTTGCTGAACGGATCCTTAGAGGACAAAGAAAAGGGACGGAAAACAACCGACATCCTCAGGCACCCCCGCTCAGGACCCAAGGATATTACGACGTTAAGAGTTGTTCCATAATCTGATACTCAAGCAGCTCGCGAGTTGCGACCTCAATCGTGAATATTGAATCTTGTGGACAATGGGCATTTACATCGGGATCGAAAAAAATATCTGCTCGATGGAAATGATACGAGTATATGCCTAGTGATGCATTCGAGGCTATCTGATAGGACAACTCCGTTCACCTTCCGTCCGACATGAACGCGGCTTTCACTGGACCTGACATACTGGAAGTGAAGACGCTTTCGGATTTTACTGTCTGATACGTTCCTTTGGTCACCGAGTCCCAGTCAAATTGGATGACGAGCACGGCCAAGACTCACGGTTAAAAATCTATCAACATCTCGACAAATATCAAGGCGACTTAGCCCATAGCTGTAGAGTCTAGATGAAGGTTCCATCTACTGTATCCTGCCAACCCCCTTCTGGAAGAATTGTTCAACGAACACCGACACCGACCTGTACAATAATAAATTCAGTTTATGTTAGATGCTCGGTCCTTCGCGAATAAAAAACGAGTTACTCACATTCTAGAGTCCATTCACTCAATCCAAGGACATGAGTACATACTCAAGAATGAGAAAGTTTTTACGAATGAAATCCGATCGTACCCGTTTCAGCCGAAAATGCCCATTTGAGCTCATTTGGGCTTATTTCTGTCCATTTCTGCCTGATCCTCTGCCCATTTCCGCTTAGCCGATGTTCACTAGCACTAGGGGCCCTCAAACGCGGCATACTGTTGCATTACCTCCATTCCGAAATACCACCGCCGACTCGCAGCATCTTACTGACAACCACTGAGGACAACAGCACCACCAGTAACGTACAGAATGCCACTGAAACTGAAAACCTTCAATCGGACGAGTGAATCTTGGAATCTGGCAAACGAGCGTTAAAAGTACGCCAAAGACAAGTGATCCGGGTGAGAGGACAGTGAGAAAGACGGTAGCGAAGGCGACTGTCGAAGTAGTGCATCCACCATATCGCTGACCAGAGACTGCGTTTTAAATTGTATCGGCATGATATCGCCTTCCTTGTAACGCGTTTTGCCATGGAACTGTTTCGGAATTTGTAGAATCCGTAATACCATACGATGTCTGGCGCGTGGGTCGTACTCTATGCACATGGTGCACGAGAGTGTTTCGTCTTTGCAATCTGAGAAAGGCGTCAAGAGAACGAGACGAATTGAGGTTGGAAAACTTACTCGCTATCCTAGTATGAACTATCCCAGCTTCCAGCTTACCCGCCATCAGATTCACGAAAGTCAAACGCGTCGTCCGCTGGCTCATGAAAGTAGTAAACGGCTGCCCAAATGAAAAAAACAACTTCGCCCTTCCCTTCCTCCCTTCCCCCCATTTTCCACATAATTTTTCACCGTATTGTCCACCTGCTCTATTGCCTCCGGTGACAACACCTTATCCTGGAGAAGACACTCCCGAAAATCTGCCGGCCGCAAAGCACTGAACAGCCTTAACATGTTGATTTCCCAAGGTCCGCCTTTAGGTAAAAGCAGGTCTTTCCCTCTGGCGAAAGATTCCTGAGGCGGTAAGTCTCTATCACAGATTCTAAACCGTAAAGTCGCAGCACACGGATGTACACCGCTTGGTCGGTGGAGATACAGGAACCCGCGGGTTTCAGGTGGAAAGGCAGGGTCGGCGAAGCGGTGCGACCGTCCTCGTACACCAATCCTGGTGTATTCGTAGAAAATGGCGGAGGTGTGGCGGTAACGGACTGAGACGCGCCATGGACGTGACTGATTTTCTTTGTCTAGATCAATAAAATCTGACGCGACAAGCCTGGAAGGATCCAATGTGGAGATGTTTTGTGCTCTAGAAAAGTTCATACCATCCGGGAACTGTATCCCAGTTCTTTAGTGCTAGAGTAAGGTCGAGATACAATCACGAACTTTAGGAATCATCGGGTATTTTCCCGTTTCTTGCATTGGGAGAGTACGTTCCGATGCGTTGGAAGTAGATGCATAGCGAAGATTTAGCAACACAGGTAATAGGCTGTAGGTCGTGGTTCGAATTTTTGGCGGTTTGGAGAACAGTTTTCGAATGAGCATTGAACGTTGAACACAGAGAAGCGCCCATGGTGGGCATGCTTACGTGACGCACTTAACTCTAGCCTATCATGATCAGCACTTCGCGAACAAGGCTACTAGCATTAGCTCAACTGAAAACAGGTTAATATCCATTGACGGCCAGTTATGCATGATGCATGAAGGAAGCGTTGGTATAATGGACTCGGAATGAGAGGTTAAAAATATCGTTGTTTGTATGACAACTACTTCCCCTGGTGAGTGTTCTCAAAGCTTTTCCTTCCGTTCTTCTATTGAATGAGAAAGGAGTCAATGGGATCCGGGCTTTGGATAGTTGGTACTGCCTCTATATACGAAAAACGCACAGAAGATCAAGAGACTGTATGATACCACGGCGCCATACTTCTTCCACGCCACGAGATTTATATCCAAACATCGTTCGACCTCAAAATCCAAGTAAAATGTATATTCACACGACTTCGAGGATGACGGCGATTGTGTCAAGGACAGGAATTCCTACTGCCTAGAAGAACAAATCGTCAAGCCTCCCATTTCCCCACTGCTTGATTATCAGAAACTCACCCCAGTCAGACTGAATAACGCAGCCATCACCTGAGCATCTTGACCTGCCTCATAGAACGATGGAATAGTGACTGTGAAGTTTTGATAACGACTGCCGCCGACGAACGTCGGAACGAAAGGGCCACTGTAGAAGACATCTACCAGTCCGGCATCTGGCCCAGGACAGGCACTGTCACATTGGGCTTCGCGTGACGCGCCGAGTCCAGCGAATGTCAGTGAGGAGAAGAATCGCATGGGGCCGTTGGCTGGTAAGGTTAAATTTTGTTATGTCGCCTGCAGTGAGCTTAACACCAGGGTGGTTGGCGGCAGAAGACACCCGTCAAAGTTAACAAAGGAAGCCTGCATCGTCGGATATTTTACTCTTCACCAGGGAAATGAGTCCTACATTATTGAAGATACCATATCAAATGCTGAACGGATCCTTAGCGGACAAACGGACAGAAAACAAGCAACGTCCTCAGGTACCCCCGCTGACCCACGGCTACTATTCCAACATTAATCATTCTATAATCTGATGTTCAAGGCAGCGCAAGTCGCGACCTTAATCCTGAATCTTATGGACAGTGGTCGCCCTCATGAATCACATCGGAATCGAAAATTCTTTCTTCTCGATGAAAATGATACGAGTAGGACGTTCCCTCCTTCACTTCCAGTACTAATGCCTAATGATGCATCCAAGGCTGTCCGATAGCACGACTCCATTAACCTTTCATCTGACGTGAACGCGACGTTCACTGGACCTGATATACTGGAAGAGAAGACGCCTTGGGATTCTACTGTCTGATATGTTCCTTTGGCCACTGAGTCCCAGTCAGACTTTTAGATGACGAGGACGGGGACGGTCACGACTTGTTGAAGATCACCCACTATACCTATCAATATTTCGGTAAGTGTCAGAAAGATCAAGGCGGCTCAGCCCACTGTAGCTGTAAAGTTTGGATTAAGGCTCCACTTGCGGTATCCTGCCAACCCCCTTCTGGAAGCTGGAAGAATCATTTATTGAACACGAATACCGTATATAATGAAATATCAGTTTATGTTAGATGCTCGGTCCAAGGAAATAGAATGAACAGGCGAACCCGGAGGATACTCATGGATTCAGGCCGCCGCTGGAAACTATATCTCAACCTATACTACGACTATGAGCACGGCATTCGGGATCAAATACTCAATTACTTGTTCTGTGTGAAAATTGTGGGGAACCAGAATTCAGCAAAATTTATGACATAGGTTTTATACATTATCGAGTACCCTAAACAACATGGACACCGAACACCCAAAACAAACCAGGAAAGAACACCGAAATTGACAAAGTATACTGTAGTAGACTTGTTCGTTACAAATTGTCGATCTTCATCAGTCAATGTCTGAACATGCTAATCAGTACGTGTCGGAGTGATAAAAGAAAGCAGACGTACCGAGGCTACAGTTAACAGCAACGCCGTCGTGAACGTCTGCATCGCAACAAAGATCTACACCAACGCTGTGGAGTAAGCAGTCAGTATCTAGAACATAGCTACTTTTTCAGATTGATTGATACTAACCATACACCACCTATCTCGAGGGCGACGCACCCGTTCCCAACATCAAGACCGAGATTGAGATGGAGAAGGTTAAATCCCAGGTTAAGGAGCACCCCGAGTCCGATTTCTAGTACACTTTCAGTGTCGGCGCAGCACTGATGGGTGGTGCCAGAAGGGCATCCGGCTTGAACAGAAACCGTAGTAGCTGCGGCGAAAGCAAGAGCGAAAGCAGAGGTAAATTTCATCGTGTTGTCGAAATGAGGCTTGAAAACTTCAAGTTGAATGCAAATGAAAAATTGTCGGCGTATTTATACAGAAAACATAGACTTGGCCTCTTTGAAGTGGGTTTAGCCCTTCAAGGCAGAAGAGAATGAAGGCGGGGGACATTACTGTGGTGGAGACCTTGGCACACGAACCCATATGGCTGTAGTTTCTTCATAAACACAAGTGGCTTGCAGTGGACTCGATGGCGAGCGGTAGACATTTCTGGGGCGTTGAACCCGTTTAGGCAAAAATTGAATCGACATTGCAAGTTGTGGTCCTTGATAGTATGTATCTTCATGAACAAGCTGTTCGTTAGACTCGATGGAATGCGGAAACTTAGGCACCCAACTCCACCTCCATGGTCATTCTACTATCGGTAGAATCGCGGTCAAACCTCAACGGTTAGGTTAGGGACCAAGTGGTGATACCCGGGATCCAACTGTCGATATGATGCACCTACATGAAGCGGTTGTTTCCTTTAAGGGGCTACTCTCACTGGTCTTGAGCTGATTGGGCATGTAGTCTCCATATACCACCATTGTTTAAGCACACCCACAACTGCAGCCGAGACAAGTACATTGACACTTTGGTGGGGTAGACCTGTGAAACTTGAGTGTTACTGACTTGACCAATGAATCTCAGTATCGGAAAGACGATAAAGGAATGGACGTACTAGCACCTATCCGTATGGGTTGTCGGTGTGCGTGAGTGTGCCTAGGGAGATATGGAGGTATATAAGCAAGAATATTTCTCGAATCCCTGCAAAAGTGCGTATTATTTGTTCGTTGTGCAGTAGTTCTGTCTGGGCTTGGGGCCCTGTAAACGCAATACGTACTGTTTAATAGTACAAGAACGCAGTTTCTACTGGCGAAGTTAAGCAAGTGGATGCTGTTCAGAACTGTTTTCAGGAGCGAGTCCAAAATAAGCGCGCGCCACCATCTCAGCCTAATCCTGATCTGACGATTTCCCGCATACCTATCTCCCCACTTCAAGTATGATCTTTCTTTGTATCGGTCCGACAAGGAACCAGGGACATCTTGAAGATCAGTGGACACTCAACTAGCATCGCTATAATATTGTCCACGATAGTGCGCTACTCAGACCTACATTTTTCAAGAAATGATCATATCGGAATCCATCAGGATGCGCACGCCGCCTGGGGTTTTCATTCGACAGGTTACCGAGACGATGATACTTTCTACCTGCGTAGGATGCCTCCCGAGTTTTCCTCTTGTATTTGTCCTACCTCGCTCATACATGCTCATAAGATCTTGATGGGATCCGTGAGGTAGAAACTTAGCAGTGTATGATGAACTCAGAATAAGATCCGTCTATGTAAACCCTCCTCTAAATACTGCTTATGTTTTCCATATGACAACGACGGGAAATTTTTTTCCTGGTGAGCCTTTCGGCCCCTTCCGTACTCTATATCAAGTATGGATGTATTCTCGCCTTGAGAGAGGAGGGAGCTGATGAGTGGAGCTTGAGTTTTAGATAGCTGGTAATACCTCTATATATGCATACGAAAGATACACAGAAGATCAAGAGACTTTATAATACCACCACAGCGCCATGATTTTTACACGCAACGATATTTATATCTAAAAATCGTTCGACCCCAACGGCGATCGTGTCAAGGACAGGAATTCCTACTGCCAATTTATCAAGCCCCCATTCCCCCACTTGATAACTGAACTTTACTCACTCCAGTCAGACTGAATAGCGCAGCCGTTACCAGTGAGTATCTTGACCTATCTCATACAACGAAGGGATAGTGACTGTGAAAATCTGATAACGACTGCTACCAACAAAGGTCAGGCGGGACGACACCGTAGAAGACATCCACAAGGTCAGGCACTGTCACATTGGGAAATTCCAAAAAATTACAAGCATGATGGCTAGTCATCAACCCCGAACTAGCCATTGGAGTCCTGTAAACGCTTATCAGTTTAGTGGATATTAGCAGGACTACGCAGAGAATAGATACTTTCGCCCTGCAAAACGGACATTAATACTTCCTCTCCAACAACAGCTTGAGCCAAGTTCTGAGGAGCATCAATGAACGAAGTCTGAGCGACAGTGACACCAGTGTCAATGAAGACAAAAATCACATATGAAGCACTAAAATTCATGACATAGATATATACATTCTTGAGTACGTTGAACAACGTGGACACTGGACACCCAAAATAACCCGAGATTGACAAAGTATACTGTAGTATACTTGTTCGTTACAAACTGTCGATCTTCATCAGCCAATGTCTGAAAACGTTAATCAGTACGCGTCGGAGTGATAAAGGCTAGCAAGATGTACTAACTAGGGATACAGTTAAAAGAAAGAAGACCACCTTGAACGATTTCACCGCAACAAAGCTCTACAGAAGAGCCGTTACTGGAGTAAGCAGTCAGTATCTGGTGCAAAACTACTTTTTTTCAAAATGGTGGGCACTAACCATGTCGATGAAAGGGGAGGGGAACCGAGCTCAACGCAGTCGAGCCCAACAAGGAGATTCGTCACCTGGAATACTAACGCCCAGGAGACCGAGCAAGAGCCTGATAGGCCCGCTGTTGGATGAAGCAAAAGTATCGCAGCACACGAGGGTGGTACCAGAAGGGCATTGAGCAGAAACCGTAGTAGCTACGGCGAAAGCAAGGGCGAAAGCAGAGGAAAACTTCATGGTGTTGTCGAATCGAGGCTTGAAGCTTGAACCCAAATGAAAAATTGTCGGCGTATTTATACAGAAAACATGGACTTGGCTCGTTTGAAGTGAGTTAGCGTTTAGGGGGGTTAGCCTTTCAAGGCAGGAGAGAATGAAGGCAGGAGACATATTACTGTGGTGGAGATCTTGCACACAAATCGTATGACTATAGTATCTTCATAGACGCATTGGTTTGTAGTAACTCGATGGAGAGGCAGACAGTATTGTGTGGGACCTTGAGTCTGAATTCATATGACTGCAGTATCTTCATAGACGTGTTTGCAATAGCTCGATGGAGTGCGGTAGACATTACTGTGGTGGAGATCTTGGCGCATGAATCCATATGACTGCAGTATCTTCATAGACGCAGATGGTTGCAGTAGACTCGATGGAGCGCGGTAGACATTACTGTGGTGGGGATCTTGGCACGCAAATCCATACGACGGTAGATACTTCATAACACAAAAAAACAATGTTTTCAGTAGACTCGATGGAGAGCGGCAGATTACGTGGCGGAAGTTTATGCACCGGAATCAGCCTCACTTGTGGTCCGTAATAGTATCTTCATGACCAAGCTGCTAAACTTGAAGGGAAGCGAGAACCTAAGAACCGAAATCCACCTTGGTCATCCTACTATTGGCTCAATCACGATTAGGCCAAGTGATACCCCGGGATTAAGTTTCGATCTGATGCACGTACATGGTACATGTACCAGTTATTGAGTCCTTCATGTAACCACTGTCTGCAGTCTCCAACATCATCGATTCATCGCTCAGGCCATTCTAGTAGCGCGCGCGATTTTCACTTGCCAGGGAACAACCGTGGAAATTTGGGAACCGGGATAAGGTTCCTAGAGTGGAAACTGAAGGTTTTTGCATGCGGGCGGTAGAGAACGAGAGGCGTTTGCAACGGTTCTAGAGTCGGAGCATCCACGGCGTGACGCGTGAGCAAGGTTTCTTTTCGGGCCGATTTTTTCGAACTCCGGTCAGAGACGCATACCTACTCATACCTATTTCCCCATACCTGACCTGACACGTTGATCATTCAACCAGCACCGCTGTTGGGGTGCTACGACATCTGTCCTTCAAAAAACGATGATATCGGTACCCATCCAAACGTGCTGGCTCGGAGGCTGAGAGTTAGGACAAACACAAGAACAGGAAAGCTCGAGAAGGATCCTTTGCTCATGCGATCTGTGAGGTTGAAACTTGGCGGTGTAGCAGGAGCAGGAGCAGGAAGTGTTGGTATAATGGACTCGGAATGGGATCTGCCTCTCTAAGTATGTTTTCCGTATGTCAACTACGGTGAGCCTTCCCTTCCGTGCTCTATCTTATGAATCTATTCTCGCCTTGAAGGAGGGAGCCGATGAGTGGGCGAGCTTTAGATAGCTGGTAATCCGATATATATGCATACGAAAGCCTGAGATACACAGAAGACTTTATAGTACCCATGCTTCCTACAAGGCCACGAGATTCGTATCGAAACATCGCTCGGCCCCAAATTCCAAGTATAATGTATATTCAAACAATTTCAAGAACAACGGCGATCGTTTCAAGGACAGGAATTCCTACAGCCTAGAAGAACAAATCGTCAATCCCCCGTTTCCCCAACTTGATAACCGAACACTTACTCCAGTCAGAGTGAACAACGCAGCCGTCACCTGAGCATTTTGACCTGCCTCGAAGAACGAAGGAACAGTGACTGTGAAGTTCTGGAAACGAGCAGAACTGCCGGGGACAGAGGTTGTGACGAAAGGACCGCTGTAGAAGACATCTACTAGTCCTGCATCTGGCCCTGTCCCAGGACAGGCGCCATTACATAGGGCAATTCCAAGCGCGATGGCTACGTCTGCAAATTGGCTGTTGGTGTCCTGTAAACATTCATCGTTTTAGTGGATCTCAGCAAGAATACGCAGAGAACGGATACCGACACCCTGGAAAACCGATACCAGCACTTCCTCTCCGGGAATGACTTGGGTCGAGTTCTGAGGAGTACCAAAGGACAGTGTCTGGGCTGAGACAACAGTGGCTGCGAGTGACGCGAGTCCGGCTGTAAGTGTGGAGAAGAATCGCATGTTGGCTGGTAAGGTTGAGTTGAGTTTTGTTGGGTCGCGTTCAGTGAGAGCTGGTTAGTACTTGGTGGTGCCCATCCTTGGGCCTTTTATACCATGGTCGGCAACAGAAGACTCCCGTTGAAGCGGACACAAAAGCCTGTATTATCGGAAATTGTTTTCTTCATCGGAGAAATGAGTGTTGAACGTTGAACGATCCCATATCAAGTGCTGAACGGAATCCTTTGCGATTGGACGAAAAAAATAAGGCACAAGGAGCGCCTAATCCCGGGCCGCGGTTTAAATCACGAATCACGGACAAGGTGAGCGCTTATGATTTTCGGTTCGGGGGGTCGCCGGGATGCGAAGGACACTTTGTGCGCTCAACGAAACAGTGGTTTGGCTGTACACTTCGTCCGAAATTCCACTTGGCCGACCCGACCGTTCCTCTCCCTCTAACGCCGCCCAAGGCTTGCCCCCGCTTCAAGTTGGCTCTGGGTTTCTTTCAACTTTTGTGTCCTCTGCCCCCATCAAAAAGCTATCAAAATCCTAGCTCTATATTTGCTTCAAGTTCTCTAAGGTCCATATCAATGATGCAAATCACTTTGCCAATATTATACTTCGATGCGGCGAATTCACCAGAGGGTTCGGCCTGGGATGCTGACTCCCTTCAGACTTCAGTGCACATGTTTCTACCGAGTATCCTGATGGACTACTGATGGAGGCTCTGCCCTTTGGAGGTTTGACAAACCCGGATAACCTCAAATCTTGGTGCAATCTACTTATAGAAACCTCACATACGGCGGTCACTGGTGTGAACATGCTTGGGTCTGCTTGGGTCAGGCAAAAATGGCAAAATAGAGGTCTATGGTCTGTTGTTCTTCGCGAATCAGATCAGTCCAGTACTCGGCATGTATTACTGAAGTTGCCGGAGAGTTGATGTGCAATTGTTGCAGTACTGGATCTGTCCAGTCGATTGAATCGCTTCTGAGCAAAGTATCGAACCTCAACAAAACCAACAGATTTCAGGACTGTTGCAGTGTTCAACGGTCGATTGAATCGATGAGTCTGAGGAAAGTATGGAACCTCAACAAAACCAACAAATTTCAGGTACGAGAGATCATTATCACAAGTCCTTACCGTCCTGTTGATGAAGGTATAAACCAAGGTATTCATCGATAATAATGTCCCCATCTTACTATGACTCCCACCAAAAACATTGTCGCTCACTGCCTTTCTGTTTGGGGTATGGTACCGTCCTTGAACATCTCTGCCAGGCTAACTTTATGAAATTAGGCCACCACAAGCCCCTGGCTGCTTTAGGTGTTATCATTACGAGATCGTATCCAGATGTAACGATAACCATCATTACAACTGGACTCATCTATCCCAAATTCGTGGATGAACTCAAGTCCAAGTTATCGACGGAGGAATACGAGCAGTTGTCTCCTCGTTTCAAGTATGCTCACAAATCGCGTGTGCATGATTAATGGGGCTCACATCAGAGTTTTTAACTTTTTAGTGTCATCGACGTAGCGGGACCAGAAGTAAACCCGTTTGTACCTCTCCAGGAATTTGCTCCTGCCTTCATCGCTCTGTGCAATTCTGAGCCTATCGTGTGCAAATCGTCAGGCAAGGTATTCTCCGGAATTCCACCGCCTACGGTTGCTCTCGTGGATGTTCGTGCGCCCTTTACTATAATTCACATATATCACACCGATTTAACATTGACTTCACTGACAGCCTTTTACACCATATGCTTTCGAGTGCGTCCGCGCCACGAAGGTTCCGGTCATCGCTTGGGTTACTGCTCCTTGTGGACCTCTGCTCAAGATTTTCGGACCTGCGTCGCTCGGAGGAATGTCCGACCCAATCCTAGAAACTGAGGCTGGGCGGGCGGCGGCGAGAGCCCGGGTTCTGGCTCCTCCGGATGAGCAAACGAATCCAGCGCCCGACGCGGAAGTAGTAGTACGTTCGACGTCATTCTGAACGCCGGAAGTAGCTTTGCTGATTCTTGACTTCATTTAGGTTGCTTCCTCCGACTACGTAAAGTCGGAAGTTCCTGGTTCACCACCTATGTATGATCACGAATATAATCCCCAAATCGTACGTCCAACCGTTTGTTTATACGCCAGAGTCTGACTCTCATTTATCTTATCGTATCTAAAGAACTTGTTACCCCAAGGCATGCTCGAACAGTTTGGTCAAATATACATACGTGAAGCCGATGGCATAATTTCCGTGTCCAATTCGGTGTACGAGAAGGAGGCAGTGGATGCTGCAAGGGCATGGGTGGCAGGGAATGGACAAACCTTCTACACACTGGCCCCGCTCTCCTTACCGAAACCAAAGCGTCTCCCGGAAGCTGATGGGAAAGTGGTACAGTTTTTAGACGCTATGAAAGAGAAATTTGGTCCCAAGTCACTGATATACGTGAGTTCTTGATTGAATCTCTTGAATCTGGATCCAACTAACCGCCGTGACCTAGATATCGTTCGGCACCTATTTCTGGCCGCCTGAGCAGCCAAAGTTGATAGCCCTGCTTGAAACCCTCATCGCTAATCAGACACCGTTCATCCTCTCCCATGCATCTCCTCTGGCCCAACTTTCCGCTGACTTTCTAGCTTCGATCAAGGCGAGCGGGATTGGTCTTGCGAGCCCGTGGAGCCCCCAGGAAACTATTTTACAACACGAGGCAACAGGTTACTTCATCACTCATGGAGGATGGAATTCTATCCAGGAGTCCTTCGAGCATAAGGTCCCACTGTAAGTGGTATTGTCCTACCGTTTTACTCGCCATCTAAACCATACTTTAGGATCTTCTGGCCGATGGGTGCCGACCAGCCAATCAATGCCGCTGTCCTTGGCATCACGCACAAAGCAGCTTTTGAGCTCATCGAGGTGCGCTCAGGAGAAAACGGCACGAAACCTTTGTTGCGTTTTGAGAATACAGATTATAAGCCCACATTCACAGTCGAAGCGGTGAAAACTGAGGTAGAGCAACTGCTGGTGAAAATTAAGGGTGAAGAGGGCAGGGTTGTTAGGGCAAACTTTGAGAAATTGGCAGATGAGATGGCAAGAAACTGGGACGATGGAAAAGAGAGCCGAATAGACCTCAATGAATTTTTCAAAAAATATGTGAACTGAGCCGTATGTAAATAGATACTTGGCCTTGCAGTGTCAAGAGGTTTTGGATATTGGGAAATAAATACAGAAAGGTTCCTTTGTGAGATCAAATAGGGAGCGGCAGCGAGAAGTTCTTCGAGATAGCGAGTGTCGTGCGTATGAGTTGGAAGCAACAAGTCTAATGCGCTCATTGCAACCGGCTCTCCGCAACCCTCTTTTGAGGATCCATGTTTATCCTCAGCATCAAAAACATTTTCACTCCACATTTTTACTCCACAAGCACCCCTTGCATTGGGCTCAAGCAGCAAGCTATGCTGATGTCGTGAATGCCAACTCTGTATATTTTATTTTTATTTTCATAATCATGTAATATATGAACTAATTCCAATGGTTGTAACTTGTGTGTAACTAGTTATGTAGGTTGATCGGATCTGGGTTGGTAGGGACAGCTTTGGCCAGCCCTTTTTGGTGGGTTGATGTCGCTAATCGAGTTTTTGTCTTGGATTCTCATAGCACAGCTTCTGCCTGATCTGTATTCTTGATGATTTCGGCTACAACAATCGGCGCCGCTTGTCCGCCACCAGAGGCCACCAGCTACTCAAATCTGGAGTAAACGTCTCGATCACTCCCCAAAGAAGCTGTGGTATGTACAATCATTGCGAAGTGTTTATTTGAGTGAATACGTTAACAGAATTATTCCTTGAATTTAATGTCAGTTTAACTGATACTTACATACAAACTACGCATAAATGTGTGAATGTGGCGTAAAAGTTCGTTTCGCCCACAAGTCAGCTGTTCTCCCTTTCTCCCTCAGGTGAAGGTAACGTTCACAAACGCTTCTCTCAATGAGTGCCCCACCGCCTGTTGACCTAGAGGCGCTGAACGCTGTTTTTTCCGAAAAGTGTACAAAATCTTCTAATGTCTGTTTCAACAACTCTCGCATATATGAAGCAGGCTTTCAGGCGAAGAAAGAGAAGAACGAGGATAAAACGGTGTTCTTCGAATCCAAGCTGGGATTAATGGCTGCTCTTTTCGATGGTTTGCAATCTGTTGATGATATATTTAATGTTCCCAAAGCTAACTTTATGCAAAGGACATCATTCCGAAGAATTGTCGGAATACGCATCCCAAACACTTCCTGCCCTGCTTTGCACTCGCATCGAGACAACCTTGGCTGAAAAGGGCTGCAGTCTTGGGGATGCTGTGACAGAGTCTTTTATTAAAGGCATCGAGATTATGATCGTTCGCTGCTGTAAGATGGTGTAATCAATGAATTTCCGCAAAAAGATCAGACCGACTGGTCAGACCCAAAGTGGCACGATCAGGATGAAGTTTGGCTTATACTGGGCTGGTTAAGAGAGCACCCGAAGTTCCAGAGGGCCCGTTATGCCGTTGCTGGAACGACAGTCCTAATTGCCTTTGTAGACAATGCTAAAGAAAACATATGGGTGGCGTCGCTTGGAGATTCCGATGCATGTTTGTTTTTCTTTTCTACCTAGCGTGCACCACCTCAAAAGATTAAAGTTCTAGGGCGGAAGAGCTTGGATGGATCGACTTGGGATGTAACGCGCTTAAGTGACTTTCATAATGGGAACAACCCCAAAGAAGTCGAACGGCTTGAAAGAGAACATCCGGGGGAACCTCCAGTCATCCGTTACGGACGTGTACTCAGCGATCTTGCAGTTACACGAGGTACATAAGTCCTCATACTCCGATTCAAACTTGTATCCACTGAGACCATCGTTAGCGTTGGGAAACCACCAGCTCAAAACTCCCCTGCCTTTTGCGCGGTACATTCTTGGAGCTATCTGGCCTACACCTTTTATCCCTGAGTTCTTCAATGAAGAGGTGGTTAAACTAGGCCATACAAATCCTCCCTATATCTCCGCCACTCCTACAGTCTGCCACCATTCTCTTAAACCTGGGGATATTCTTGTTCTTTCTTCTGATGGATTGGCTTATGAGTTGAGGAATTGTTTGGAGGAGGATAAATTGTTAGCGGTGGTATCCCTCGCTGCTGCCACCAGCATGACTTCATTACCACCGAGGAGCACGCTATGGTCGGTGAAACTTGGGCACGGATTTATTGCGTCTACTGAAGGCGATAATCCTGCTGAGCGTTTGATCAAAAATGTCTGTTTCGGGACGAACTTAGAGCAAATGGCTGATGCAGTTAAGCCATCGAAACAATGGGACGATATTTCGGCATTGGTACTGTTTCTGTAAATTTTCAATGTAATTTCATGAGGTGATCATTCTACTATCTCGGTTTCGCCCTGTTTCGCCATGGGACGGGGGTCTCACAGGGTCCCGAAGGCCACAGCCTGCCACAGCCAGAGGAAAACAACTGACCCCACCCCGCCCTACCCCGCCACGCCACAGCGAGCTCGACCCTGCTTGACCCACAAAGAAGTAGGTAAGTATAGACTGTAGCACGCCGTGGGAGAAATAGAGAGACAGAAGTCCCCTTTTGTGACCTTGTCCTCCATACCTTCTGACTCGCTCTCTATGAATACCTCCAACACAGTGTCCTATGTATCTCGTCGCTCAAACAGTATAGTCATTAATCAGGGTCTCAGGGGTCCTCTAGCACTAGCTAGCACTCCACTCTTGGCATTGGCAATACCAGATAGTTAAAATCTGTCTGTGGCAACTCATCATATACGCATATATCCAGTGCATTGAGGATATAAATCAAACGAAAGAGCGCATTCTTCCCCAGCTGCTGGTTCAGTTCAAACTTATTTCTTCTCGCGTCGCTTTGTCGTTAGCATCTCTTCCCAACGCTCTCTTCCCTCACACATCAGTATTTGATTATCTCCCTCGATGCTTATAACACCTCACTGGCTGGGTTTCATCCTCGCAGTACTCATTTTCTCCGCGTGTGCTGCACCAACGCTGGTAAGACATGGATGATGCAATCTAATCCTGGTTATACGGAACGACGCGAGGGGACGGTGGTCAAATATGATGTGACAGTAGTCAAGAAAGATGGTAACAGCATAGGTGTGATCTTACCTTCCATGAAGGACTACATCGATGGGTTCATTCTTAGTAGAGACATGGGGTTGAAGATGAAAGATGTTGGCAAGGGATATTTAAGGACAACACACTATGTGAACGGGGTTAATCCTGCGGCTAAAAAATTCGACACAAAAGAGATGGCTTATATCGATATCATGGGAGGCGACTTCTGTCAGAATGGATGCTGGGCCTATCTCATCGTCATACCTCGTTCCCAGTCACAGAGATACACGATGAAGTTTGGTGCAATTATCGCCAAGCCCAAGTCCTCTGTGACGGAGACCAAGCCCTCCGGATCCGTGGGGGAAATCAAGCCCAACCCCCCCGTGACAGAGACCATGCCCTCCGGATCCGTGGCGAAGACCGAGCCCTCCGTGATTCATTATATCCCTGATAAGGCTTCCGAAGAAGAAGAAGGGTACCGTCAAACCTGTTATAACATATATATCGAGTTTTTGGACGGATTTACGCCAACACAAAAGTGGGACTGGGCGAAGACCGCGCCTGGGGCTCCTGAGAACCCTAAACTTCAGGTTCTTGAAGAACGGCCGAAGAAAAAGCAGAAGTTAGATCATCCGACGGAGAATGAGGAGGATACAGAGAAGAACGATACAAAGGAGAAGGTTAAGGAGGCGCCAAATAGGACGGGTTGGGCGGCGATCAATCTCCCGCCCAAACACGATGCATAATCCTGATAGATACCGTTCTAACTTCTTATACTTGTATTTAAATTTTCTCAGTTTACCATGGAAAGTTTGCACCTATATGTTCACCTCTAACGAGTCCATGAAACCATGAAATCGTCCTTTCCTCCCCGTACCTCTTGGTCTATTTCGTCTGATTTGACCACTCATGGACAAAACACTATGTAAAGCATAGTGTGAGCCAGGTGGAAGTATGCCGATAGAAGCAGGCCTCCATGAGTTCAGAGTCGATCTGACTTTGAAACGCTGCTTGATGTGGCCTAAATGTTAAGATAGCATCGTTTTACTCCGGGGAAGGAGAACCACCAGGATTGTCGGCCATCCCTCCTGACCTCGTTCTAAAAGAATTTCATTAAGTTTCCTTCGAATGATTCAGATATCGGTGCTAGACTTGTCCTTCAACTCGCCTGTACATTAGCAGATGCTGCACCTGGTCCCTTTGAATGAAGGTCGTCCTGAAGAAAGCTAAGAAAGCTCTATGGTTGAACGTTTGAACGCTCGGATTATGACCCGAAACTCTTTCCTTGTCTTCTCGTAACACCAACAAGCAGCTCAAATCGGGCAATGTGTTCAGCGGGCTGAGACGTGAATTAAGCTGGTAAAAGACGTACGGGAGTCCCATCGCTGCAGTGCCATCGTTACTCAAGTGTTGCGACGGCCAAGGTAAATCTAGATTGCTACAAGCTTTTCTCAGCAAGAGACGACAGGTTCTACAGAATAAATTAATTTTGGATTCTGAATCAACGAATCAACCATCGCCTCCCGAAACTCGACTGACGTTTCTCCTGAGTACTGAGTTATGATGCCCTTGAGAAACTGCTTGCTCCCAAGTATTAGTGTACTTTGGAGGAAAGGATAAATCAGGTTTCTTCTCTTATCCAAGTTCGAGCTCTATTTCATCCAAAGGCGACGACCCGGCGCAGTCCGTGTTCGAATTCGAATTCCTACCCCTGTTCTTCAGTGCTTCTACGAAACAGTCCATCGGCATCTTCCTCTGATCCCAGCTCCATCTCTCGAACCATGATCAAACTTTTTAGCTTATTCTGCTCTTTTGTAACGGATATCGGGGGGGATGCTTGTCAGATGTGTGGACTTGAGTAAAGATCTGAAGTTACGAGGCGGATACTGCAAATACGGAGGACTGCTAGACCAAGAGGAATCGTCTAGGTCTGGGAAATCGGTCGGACCAGTTGCATCGTTACCTCGATAGAGAGAGGCAACGAGGGCGAGCAAGAAGCAAGAGAAGTAAAGATTTCCCAGCAAAGAACTCAAGTTTTCGCTTTTTTTTCTGGTTGATAGTATAGGGCTCTTGGTTGTGCGGGCTGGTTGTAGTTGGGACTAGTTGGGATTTGAAAGTTGAAAGTTTAAAGTTTTCTAGCGCTCGTGACTGACTAGCGCCGGGTGCTTGTTCTTCCTACAACTTATTTGTTCGTTTCTACTAATCATAAGTGTATACCGTCGTGCTCGCGAGGCTTCCACTCTCGTGAGCTGCCCCAGGAACGCCAGTTACAGTTACTGCAGCAACAACATTCTGATTGCCAGTTTTCATCAATGTCATCGTCCATCCAGATTCCGGAGACTTCACCATATACCAATGATCACATTTCTCCTCGACGCTCTCCTGACCCCTCCCCGTACTCTATAGCTTCATCGGCCCATCCTTCTCTCCCTTCACCTTCCAAAGTCTCTCATGTCCCTTCCGTCAAACTCGTTGTATTCATATGGGAATCCTGATGGAAATACGACGACCATGCTAACGGCGATCACCACACTGTCCGATCGGGCTTCTGAAACACTCGCGGTGACCACCTCACTCCAAGCGGTCACATAGTATATGCCCGCCTCAACGAGCTAATCCCCCGGAACTGGCCGATTATCCTGGGCAGTGGAAAGGCTTCAAGAATGAGCAAGGTAGATTTAATCGCAAGATTCGAAGTAAGGAGAAAAGAGTTGCCTGAGAGCTTACCGAGGGATGGAATGCTTCTGGAGAGGTAAGTATTAAGTTACGATCTGCCTGCCGCTGTGCGCGCTGATGAGCGTCGGAGTTACGGCTATCATTCCATGTAACAGTAACACTGAGTAGCAACCTGGTAGCAACTTCATCTACTTCGACTCCGAGCACGATTGTAGACAATGAACAGCATGCTAGGCACCCATAGGCCACCTTTGACAGAAGCCCGAGAAGCCATAAAGTAGGCAGTCTTTGGTAATTGACTATGCTTGCTTACTACTGTCAGCCATGTCAGCAGTGTTGAATCTGCCAGACGACTCAGACGACTCCTCAATAAAGCTCTTGTAGAATACAAGGTATCCAGGCAACGTGTTCGACAGAGCTGTTTGCATTGGCTCAACGCGGAGATGGCTAAACGCATGATGGATTACATCCAAGTCGTAAGTCAGAAGTTGAAAATCGAATGTGGAGAAAATTTCAATGTTTGTTAGCTCTTGGATCGCGGCGCAGTTGGAATGTTGTCGCCAAACCCACTCAGGACTCGGAGTACAAAGACCTTCTCAGCCTTCTTCGATACTTGTCAAGCAAATTCCAGCTTTTACCGCCATCATTTATTATACATGATATCGAGAAAGAAGGCACCAATGCAGTTGCGGGTGGTGGGTTCGCAGTGAGCAAGGTCTTTCGATCTATTCGCACAACAATGATAACAGGTAACAACTGTAGGACATATGGCGCGGAAAAGTAAAAGGGAAACTGGTATGTTTGAAGGTCCTTAGGCTGTTTCTTGAGCAAGACGAAAGAGCTCGTATGAATATCCGCAATGTATGGATTTCGGAGTCTGATTTGAAAATCGCTGACCTTGATTTCCAACTTTCAGCAATTTTGTCGCGAAGCTTTAGTGTGGCGGCAGCTTAAGCATCCCAATATTCTTCCACTATTAGGCGTCAACTCCGATTTGTTCTCTCCTTCCTTTTGCCTAATTTCTCCTTGGATGAAAAATAAAGATATCATAACATACTTGAAAGCAAATCCAGTGGAGGATGTCTACTCAGTTGTTGGTGTTTTTCTTTCAGCTCTGCAGCTGTAGCTAAGGACTATCTCTAGCTGTCTGACATCGCAGCAGGCATCCGCTACTTGCACTCACAAGACCCACCTATTGTGCATGGTGATATTCGAGGTGTCAGTGTCCTAATAATTCAGGTCTTACTCTTGTTAAAAATAATTTGGTGTCAGGCAAACATTTTGGTCACTGATGACTTCCGCTGTTGTCTTGCTGATTTCGGTTTGAGTGTGATTAGCACTGAATCTCAAGCTTGGACAATTGCAACTTCCAACAGTTTATTAAAGGGAGCAATACATTGGCTAGCCCCTGAATACATTTCTCCCAATGCTAGTCCAAAAGTTCCTCACACTTCTAGGGATATCTATGCTTTTGGGTGCACTATAGTTGAAGTAAGTGTATTCCTTTCCAAATGTTTTTTCCAATAAATTTGATTTCAAAAATCAGGTTCTAACCAGAAAAGTGCCATTCTATAACTGTGCCAATGATACTGCTGTGCTCCTCAGCCTGTTGAATCGGCAAAGGCCAATCCGACCAAAAAATGTTTGGTGTCCAAATAGCCTATGGAGTTTAGCAGTTCGCTGCTGGGAACAAGAACCACACAATCGTCCCTCAGCCCATGAAATATGTAGTATCCTTCAGCAGATATCTCATTCCTCTAATCAACTGCAACTTTTGGGTCCGAGGAATCACCATAAATCCACGAGGTCGTACACGATTCCCAACTCCACAGGAACAAGTGCATATCCTACTCCATCCGGAGATGCCGGGCTGGGTGCATCATCAACAACTGCAGATCCTAGTGTGCTCTCTCGTTCTCAGAATCACGCTCGAGAACCACTTCAGTTTCGTAGTCGTTCGTATTCCCAATCCCAGCCTGAGGAACCCTCTCGTGCTCGCAAACGTTAAGTATTACGACCCATATCCTGCATCATATTCCTGGCCCTCCCACACAAGCAGAACGCTTTGAAGAGCTTTTCAAAGAGAGTTTCACCTTAGAACCGCCAAAGACACAGACTCCACGCGTGCATATGGGAACATTGAAACTACAGTGGATGGGTGGAACAGATTCGGTATTCATAAGTGGTGCGTTTAATACCACTGCATAGGACAATCCCAACAGTCCGAGTGGAATGGGAAACCTGCTACTTCGTTAGCCCGGAATGAGCATTGAGGAAATAGTTTTATCTTTCTTTCCTTTTGCTCATTATCATTTCTTCCTTTATGTTCGGCCTCAGATCTCTGTGTACTTATCGAGGAGAGTATATATATACTAGGTAGCTGAGCTACAAGCCCCCAATTGTTTCACTCTATACTCATAGGTCTTTAAATTAAATACTTAGTTTACTAGACTTTCGTATCATGTACTATTTTACAGGTAATGTCTAACAACACATCCTGAAACTTCGTATTTACTAGTTTTATGCCTATTTGGCACTGGGCGGGGCGTGCTCGGACGTGAAAGGATGGGTGCTTTCAGCGGTTACCCGCTTGCTGCGACTCGGCGAGTGAGGTATGCAGTATGATGTATTTACCCAATAGTGCGTACAATTAATAGACAAAGGTGCAGGTAAGCATAAGCGTATATATATAGCATTTATATAGGGTGGCCCAAGTGTAGGCAGATTGGATTACTTATTGCGATGGTTTGGGTTAAAGTTGAGTGGTAAATGTATGCAAGTAACATAGATAGCAGGGGAGAGGGGGAGGGAGGGGATAGCCAGAGTTTAGCGAGAATTGTAACGAAAGGTTTCAAGCCCCTGGCTGCAGCGAGAGTACTGAATGTCAGAGGCTCAAACAGTGGGAATCTCTTGCCTTATTCAGGTGGAATTCGCAGCGTCTAACACTGTCTTTTCCCGGCTTCACGACGATGCATCGGTCCGCTGTAGCAATTCATGATTATGATTGGGTTCATTGGACAATACAGATAGAGATCAATACTTTCATCCACACCACCCACAATGATTATAACCTGCCTGCCGCTGTGTGCGCTAATGAGCGTCGGAGTTACGGCTGCCCTTCCCATCATGCGACAGTGAACACTAGGTAGCATCTTCATCTACTTCGACTCCCGAGCACAATTGACAGTTGTAGATAATGAAGAGTATGCTAGACACCCGTAGACCACCTTTGACAGAAGCCAGAGAAGCAGAAGCCATTGAGTAGGCAGTCTTTGGTTGTTGACTACTATGCTTGCTTACTATCTACCGTCAGCGGTGTCGAATACGCCAGACTCCTCAATAGAGCTCTCGCAGAATACAGTGACTTCAGACAACATCGGAGAAAGAACTGTTTGCATCGGCTGAATGCAGAGATGGCTAAACGCATAATGGATTACATCCAAGTGGTAAGTCAGAAAATCGAATGTAGGAGAAAATTTCAATGTTTGTTAGCTCTTGGATCGCGGCGCCGCCGTTGGGAATGCTGCCGCCAACCCCACTCAAGAGTACAAAGACCTTCTCAGTCTCCTTCGGTACATGTCAAGCAAATTTCAGCTTTTACCGCCATCACTCGTTATCCATGATGTCGAGAAAGAAGGCACCAATGCAGTTGCGGGTGGTGGGTTCGCAGTAAGCAAGGTCTTCCGATATTCGTATGAAAATGATAACAGGTAATGATTGTAGGATATATGGCGCGGAAGAGTAAAAAGGAAACCGGTATGTTTGAAGGTCCTTAGGCTGTTTCTCGAGCAAGACGAAAGAGCTCGTACGAGTATCCGCAATGTATGGATTTCAGAGTTTGTTTGAAAATCCTTGACGTCGGACCTTATTTCCAATTGCTTTCAGCAATTTTGTCGCGAAGCTTTAGTATGGCGACAGCTTAGGCATCCCAATATTCTTCCACTATTAGGCGTCAACTCCGATTTGTTCTCTCCTTCCTTTTGCCTAATTTCTCCTTGGATGAAAAATGGAGATATTATAACGTACTTGAAGGCAAATCGAGTGGATGACGTCTACTCAGTTGTTGGTGTTTTTTTTTCGGTTCTGCAAACGTAGCTAATGAAATTCTCTACTAGCTGTCTGACATCACAGCAGGCATCTACTACTTGCACTCACAAGACCCGCCTATTGTACATGGTGATATTCGAGGTGTTAGTGTCCTATTAATTCAGGTCTTACTCCTGCTAAAAATAATTTGGTGCCAGGCAAACATTTTGGTCACCGATGACCTCCGGTGTTGTCTTGCTGATTTTGGTTTGAGCGTGGTTAGCACTGAATCTCAAGCTTGGACCGTCGCAACTTCCAGCAGTTCATTAAAGGGAGCAATACATTGGCTAGCCCCGGAATACATTTCTCCCAACACTACTCCAAAAGTTCCCCACACTTCCAGGGATATCTATGCTTTTGGATGCACAATTGTCGAAGTAAGGGTATTCCTTTTAGTATCATCCTGCCCAAATTGTGAATTGATTTTAAAATCAGATCCTAACCAGAAAAGTGCCATTCCGTAACTGCGCCAATGAAAGTGCTGTGATCCTCGGTCTGTTAAACCTTCAAAGGCCGACTCGACCAGAAAAGTGTCCAGATAGAATATGGAGTTTAGCAGTTCGCTGCTGGGAACAGGACTCATACAATCGTCCCTCAGCTATTGAAATATATAGCATTATTCAGCAGATATCTGATCCCTCTACTCAACTGCAGTCATTCCCTCAGCCTCCTTATGCTACCAATCCGGAACCAGCAAAAGCAAAGGCTCGGGGGGAGGGACCAAGAAGGCCAAGATTTGAGGAGGGGTTCGTGTCTCAATCTCATACTGCACCTCCAATCGGCGCTATTGGAAACCGAAGAGATCCTCTTCCTATCCCTCCGAGGAATCACGATCTACCCATGAGGCCATACCGTACCGGCTTGTTCCCCAGCTCTGCAATGACAAGCGTATATCCTACTCCACCCGGAGGTACTGGACTGGATCCACCATCATATATTGGGGCAGGTGCAGAAATGGATCCACCGTCAGCGGCTTTGGATCCTTATGGTGTGCCCACATACGACAACTACTATGATAACATTCCCGCTTCAACAGGCATAGCAAACGGTGCTAATGCATCCGCTTCGAGAATGCGATTGTCTCATTCTCAGACCCGAGATGCACAGAATCACACTCGAGAATTATTTCAGACCCGAAATGCACAGAATTACACTCGAGAATCATTTCAGACCCGAAATGCACAGAATCACACTCGAGAATCATTTCAGACCCAAGATGGACAGAACTACGCTCAAGAACCATTTCATACCCGAGATGTACAGAACTACGCTCGAGAACCATTTCAGACTCGGGACATGCAGAATGACCGTCGGAAACCATTTCAGTCTCATGGCGATCGTCAGTATTTCCAATCCCAGGAACCCTCTCATGCCCGCAATCCTTACTATGACAACCCGTTTCCTCCCTCATATGGTACTCCTGGCCCTCCCACAGAAGTGGAAGGGTATTCCTACGAACCTTATTATGACCAGTACAGTGCCTCATATAGCGCCCCTGGCCCTCCCACAGAATCAGAAGAGTGTCTCACCGTCGGACAGCACGCGCGTGTGGCAGATGGGAACATTGAAACTACAGTGGATGGGCTGAACAGACTTGATATTCATAGCCACGACGGCGTGTTTAATACCACATATGACAATCCCTATGCTTTCGAATCTTCCGAATCCTACAATGGTTAGGTGGAATGGGAGACCAGCTACTTCGTTAGCCACAGAATAAGTATCAGGGAAATAGCAAGTTTCAGACTTTCTTTCGTTCGACTCAATATTCCTCCTTCATGTTCAGTCTCAAAGTCCTGTGTACTTATCAAGAATAGTAGTAGTATATTACTCGACTCTGCCATCCAGCGGGATCTCACGAGGGAACAGCCAGTCCCAGATGGGAGCCAAGCAGTGCCCCACAGGGAGGGTAAAATGCTCCTGAAGGGTTAGTTCGCACTAGCTATGGAATAAATGCTCCTTCTTCGTCCTCTGAAGTCTAAGCCTTGCAATCCCCCGGAAATGAAGAGTATTTATACTGGGTAACTGAGCTACGAGACCCCATTGTTTCACGCTATACATCACACTGGGACTCATGAGTCTTTAACTTAACTACTTGTGAGTGTGGGCCACTGCGCCAAGCGCATGGCAGGTACGAGTCCTGTAGAAGACTAGTTATAAAATCTTGAAAGAAAAAATCAGTGTGATGAATGAGAAGATAAATGAACATGCACTCATAAAGCTATGCCATTTTGCAGGCAAGGTGATCGAAGACAGAAGTAACAATTGAAGTTGCAGCAATAAATAGTACCAAGGAGGCGCTTTGGCAGCCATGAACAACACGTCATAGATATTCCCAGTGTCAGCCAAGACCAAAAGGTTGAGATTGAGTAACCATGCTTTTTTTTGAGATGTTATACCCAGATTTTTGGGATGCAGAGATGGATGCAACAAAGTTTGGTGTAGGACCGCCGTCAGATTGTACTGAAGATTGTCGAGAGATCCAGATGAGAGATGAGGATATGCTGAAGGAGATCTGTCTTTGTAACATTCAGTCTCCAAAACACAGTGAAAATGTTCAAAGAAATGTACCAACTTGATGCACTACACTACAAGCAATACAACCTCCATCTACTGCATTTTCGTTTCCTTCAAAACTTCAACCTCCATTGAGTTTTACAGCAGCCATGACTTCCGTTCCACCATTGAGGTTTTGACCCAAGCTCAGACGAGCACTGCCGTTTGACAGAGGCGCAATGCCAGTTTCTAAAGAAATTGTGACGTCCTTCGGCTTGTCGATGTTAGAGATGTCCATGAGTCCAAGTCTTCACAAGTACTTGCAGGTAAGATGCGTGGGAAAACCCGCAAGTATGTGACTCGCGGATCCCAGGATCCGTTTCCCACGGGTCAGGCGCGGGTCACAAGTCAGACATTTGCAATTTTCGGTTGACTTGCAAGTACTTGTGTGACTTGTGCAAGCAATATGAACTCATATATTTGTTGTTGGTGATCAAAACTTACAGTAATTAATAGTATCATATTTATTATAGTACTTATCAAGTACTGCCACACATGTTTGAGGTTGTAGACAGCTCACAGCGACTGAGCGCTTATTTTAGCGCCCAATCGCCGTAGGCTGTCTACAATCCAAAGCCTAACTGTCAGTACATTTTTACTTCATACCATAGTATGAAATTAGTGTAACAAGTAAAGTACAGGTTTTTAATAGCATTATACACTGTACAATCACTGTATGCAAGTAAATAATGATAAATACATCCGGGAGCTGTCAATATGGGCCGACAACACCGCCGCAATCACGGCAACCGACACATCTTCCACCAACTCTTCCCACTACATCCTCGACATCTTTCACTCCTTACTCACCCGACTGCGCGCCGCTTTCCCAGAAATACAAATAAAGATCTCATGGGTTCCAGGACACAAAGGTATAGAAGGAAACGAGCGTGCGGACCAAGAGGCGAAGAAAGCAGCAGCTGGGAGGTCCAGCAACAGGAGGATGCTACCGGAGGAATTGCATTGCCGTCTGCCTCGCAGTCGCACCGCAGCCGTTCGGGTTTATCGTCGCAAACTCGAAAAACAACACGATGATCTGTGGAAAAAGTCACCCCGCTATGCAAAGTTCAAAGATATTGACCCGGCACCAGCCACGAAGGCCAGCCGGAATTACTGGAAGCTATCTCGACACCTACCTCGCAAGCTCCTCACCATCCTCACACAGCTTCGCACAGGTCACATTCCCTTCAAAAACACCTCTACAACATCAAACGAGCTGACTCGCCGACATGTCCTTGCTGCCGCCGCCATCCTGAGACGGTGTTCCACTACCTCTTCCAATGCTCGGCTCACCGGGAGGCAAGGGATCGCCTGCGACGGAATGTCAGTAAGAAGCACTGGAGCATGAGCTCTCTTCTCACATCACCCAAACTCCTTCGGCACCTTTTCCTATATGTTGACGAAACCAAACGTTTCCACCACATTCTTGGGGACCTACCAGAATTGCCAGAAGAGGAAGACGAGTAACCTCTTATTCCCTTGGCCCCATCTATTTATCCTTTCCTCTCTCACTCAGTCACTACTTTCTCTCTCTTTCTCTTTATTTTTTCTCTCTCACATATCCACATCTCTCTCGTAACTCTCTCGATACTTCTACATACTTTACTTACCTTACTTTACCTATCCACCCCGACGCACGGACACTTTACACACCACCGACCAGTGCGTAATCTGGCAGAGGGCACGCTCTCGCCTTGTTCCTTTGGGAACTCATCGTTGCAGGCAGGCACATCTACCATGACAGACCAGACATTCCTATTGTAGTCCCTACTGTATGTATACTCGCTACCATACGCTATCGCGCAAATGCGAATAAATATGATAAAAAAAAAAATAAAAAAAAAAAAAAATGATAAATACTTGTGAATATAGCTGTAACTACTTGATTAGTGTGCGGATCCACAAGTACTTGTGAGACCCGCAAGTAATACTTGCGAGTCAGTGACCCGTTTCCCACGAGTCAGCCGCGGGTCACGAGTCAGGCCTTTTAGGCCACAAGTACTTGCGCTCCGGATCCAAGTATACTTGGATCCGGACTTGTGGACATCTCTAGTCGATGTGGGTTTGCCAGTAATCCATATAGGATTTTTTGGCTTTTGAGATGAAAGTGGAAGCCATGTCTGTCAATTAATTAATTGAACAAATTGAAGAGCAATGATCACATGCCGAGCGCTTTGACATTCCCAAATATGGTGAAACGATTCTCCCTAATTTGGACAAGATCAACCCTAATCGGGATAAAATTCCCACGCGAAACCGGCCATAAGGACGAGCCTTCATTACATTCAGGACTCGTAACTTAGTTTACTGACAGTTATATCCACGTAGACTTCGTATGTACCAGTTTTATAGGTAATGCCTCATTAACAACAAAGTTTTTTTCACCCTATATGTGACTGAGACTTCATATTTACTAGTTTTGCACTGATTCTGCCAGAGAGTTAAGTTGGTCAGAGCAAAGGCAGGTCCCAGGATGCTAAAGGGAGGAGAGAGGCTGGAGAGGGAGTAAAGGTTTAGCGGTTGAGTGGATATCTTGGTAGATGAAAGACTATTAGGAGAAAGAACAGAAGAAAAAAAGTATACTTACTATGTAACAGTTGGCCAACGAGTATATCTTAGTATAGTATGCTTGGATAAGTATATCAGCTACATAATAACTCCACCTTCTAAAGGCTCTCATGCCTCTCATGCGTCACACTCGTCATACCCATGCGGAAACGCAAATGCAAACACGACTACCACCATTAACCGAGTGCTTGCCCCGCTGAAGCCGGGGTGCGACTCGGACTCGGACCCGGCGTCGGTGGCAATGTAGAGGTGGACGACGAGACAGCAATTTCTGACGGGCAGCACTATCGGATTAGTCTCGCAAGCCAGAATTCATGAGAGTGAAGAAAAACAACCTATCGGATGACTCTTGTTCCACACGAAGCGCCTAAAATCACAGTTCATTAGTTCCCCGGCGCCTAATTGTTCACCTGAACTCTCAACTTGCCACCGATACTACTCGTCAATGCGTAAATACGAGTAAAATTGCAGATATCCTACAAAGTATTACATTAGTATGCGTCCTAAATGAAAACAACCAGTCCATCCACCCAGACTTGGCTGCGTTTGATCGAGTATAAGGTAATTTGCTAAAGCTCGCCTTGCTCTTCCTCTTTCGCCATGCCCTCGTTTCTTGTGCCCGCCATTCTCATACTTCTCTTCTTCCTTTCCGCCGCGGTATACGCTCAAGCTGATGCCAGTGCCATGGCTTCTACAACACGATCCTCGTTCTCAGCACCGAGATGCACAGGATTGCGCTCAAGAAACATCTCAGTCCCGAGGCGGCCGTCAGAGAGAAAGGTCTTATAGTTACCCAATTCCGAGAACACCCTCATGACCTTCCTCACTCTCCTTTCATTCCACCGGATGGTACTCCTTTCGCTCCATTCACACCGAGGAAGAAGCACAAATTACGCAGAGCTTTTGAAAAAGTATACCATCCATGGAGAACCACCTCATAGACAGAGCGCGCATGTACAAGGAAAGATTGAAATCACGCCGAATGGGGACAAATCTGGTAGTACTAGTGCTCCGGTAACGAACACCACATTTGAGTATTTCTCCCTTCCAACTCCGCCGGAGAGCCTTTCAGAACAAAGGTGGCAGAATCAATACTGAGGGAGGCTCATATAAAAAGGGAGCAGGAAAAGATTAAGGGGGAACTGCAGTTGCAGCAACCTTCCAATCACCAGTTTTCATCTCGGATGTCATTGTCCACCCAGATCCTGAAGACTTCACCTCATGCCAAGGATCACATTTCTCCTCAACAATCTCCTTATTTCAGTAATTCCTCCCCACGAACTCACTCATGGTCAACATCAGCATCGCAGCACACCTCACCCTATCCTTCACTGAACAATACCGCTCTTCAACGCTCCACCCACCCTTCCCCATACTCTACAGCCTCATCGGCCCAGCCCTCTCCCCTCCCAATGCCTCCCAAAGCCTCTCATGTCCCCCTTCCATCAAACTCGTATGTTTCATACAGGAATGCTGACGCAAATACGACGACAACTACAACCACCGCTAACCATACTGTCCGGTTGGGCTTCTGGAACTCTCGCGGTGATCACTTCAGTCCAAGTGGTTACATAGTACATGCCCTATATACACACATCCGTATGCATCGTGTATAAATAAGTACAGCAAATTTGAGCTATCTGCATCGCCTACTAGGCCCAAAGCATTGACTAGCTATGATATGACAAGGGCTACTATTATAATGTCCCGGCCACTCAAATCCAGGATAAAAAACCCATCGCTCCCCAGAGAAGCTAGTACACGCGTAGATCAATCCATCAAGGCTGAGTTTATTATTCCTTAAATTCAATGCCGACATAAGCGATACTTCTTTAATGAGAACCATCTACTCTGGAGACCAGATAAATCCTTCTTTGGCCCGTGTGAATGTGGCGTGTACGTAAATCAAAGTTCGTTTCGCCCACATTCCAGTTCTTCTGCCTGTGAAGGCGACGTTTTTAAACACTTCTTTCAATGAGTACCCCACCAACTGTTGACTTGCAGGCGTTGAAAGCTGCTTTTTCAGAAAAGTGTACAAAATCTTCTAATGTCTGTTTCAACAACTCTCGCATATATGAAGCAGGCTTTCAGGCGACGAAACCAAAAAACGAGGATAAAACGGTATTCCTCGAATCCAAGCTGGGATTAATGGTTGCTCTTTTCGATGGTTTTCGATCTGTTGATAAGTTCGAGTTCTAAAGCTGACTTTATCCAAAGGTCATTTTTCCGACGAGTTGTCAGAATACGCGTCCCAAACTCTTCCTGCCCTACTTTGCGCTCGGATCGAGACAACCTTTGCCGAAAATGGCTGCAGCCTTGGGGATGCCGTGACGGAGTCACTTATCAAAGGTATCGAGGATTATGATCGCTCACTGCTGGAAGATGGTGTTATCAATGAATTTCCGGAAAAAGAACAGACCGACTGGTCAGACCCAATGTGGCGCGATCATGATGAGGTTTGGCTTGTGCTAGGCTGGTTAAGAGAGCACCCAAAGTTCCAGAGGGCTCGTTATGCTGTCGTTGGAACGACAGCCCTAGTTGCCTTCATCGACAAAGCTAAAGAAAATGTCTGGGTGGCGTCGCTTGGAGATTCTGATGCGTGTTTGTTTTTCTCCTCTTCTTGGCCTGCATCATCTCAAAATATCATAAGTTCTAGGGCAGAAGAGCTTGGATGGATCGAGTTGGGATGTAACGCGCTTAAGTGACTTTCATAATGGCAACAACCCTAGAGAAGTCGAACGGCTTGAGAAAGAGCATCCGGGGGAGCCTCCAGTCATCCGTTATGGACGTGTACTTGAGAATCTTGCAGTTACACGAGGTAGGTTCTTGTACTCTAATTCAAACCTGTATACTTACACTGAGACTATTGTTAGCATTGGGTAACCACCAGCTCAAAACTCCCTTACCTTTTGCACGACACATCCTTGGCGTTATCTGGCCTGCGCCTTACATCTCTGATTTCTTCGATAAAGCGGTGGTCGCACCCGGTCATACAAGTCCCCCCTATATATCTGCTACCCCTACAGTCTGTCACCATTCTCTTAAACCTGGGGATATTCTCATCCTTTCCTCTGATGGATTGGCTTATGAATTGAGGGAATTTTCAGAGGAGGATAAGTTGTTGGCAGTGATATCCCTGGCTGCTGCCAGTTTGAATTCATTACCCTCCAGGAACACAGTATGGTCAGAGAAACTAGGGCATGGGTTTATTGCCTCTGCTGAAGGTGATAATCCTGCCGAGCGTTTGATCGAAAATGTCTGTTTTGGGACGAACTTGGAGCAAATGGCGGAGGCAGTCAAACCATCGCAACAATGGGACGATATTTCGTCATTAGTGCTATTCCTGTGATTTTTAATGTGATTCAACGGGTTATTACCGTCATTTTAGTGTGCATCTCTATATATTACACCACCACTTTAGAAAAATCGCAACCTCAAATGCATACAACACTTTAAATTCTGAGAATTGCTTCCACAACTGACGGCGCGACGTCTGGCACGGAGAGAGATGGTAGGCGAAACGAACTTTGATTCTAGTACGGATATACTCCGCCACAATCTAACCCACTACTAAAACTCCGTAGGAGGTATGATCGCTGGAGCCTCACATTTTACTACCTCACATGCGCAGGATAACAGAGCTCAGATATATGTAGCCGCTCGGCTCAACTCGCTGCACTTTCCGGCTTGAGGTACTCACAACAGGAATCCTTGGTTGTTTGTCAAGAATGCAGTACATGCATTCAATACTTGAGTCCCACCAATGCTGAGCGGGATGTCGAGGAGGCCTGAGGACGGCGTCGAGATATCGTCGCAGAAGAAATAATGAAACTGGGCTGATGTGCTACGTCATCGTCTTTCCGACTTGTCGAAGTGCCTGGATCTAGTAGTCAGCGCTTCAGCTGCATTTCCACCACCATGGGCTTTCGTTCACTGGTCAAATGCAGCATATTCCCCAAAAACACACACCCACATACAGAGACCTTCCATGCACCAATCTGGAAAATTCCAAACGAGCTCATGCTGCTTGTCTTCCGAAAACTCTGCCATGACTCTCTCTTCAGTAAGACAATTCTTGCAAAGGGGCAACCAACCCCATTGCCACTGCTGCTGAGCGCAGTCTGCTCTAACTGGCGCCACATAATGCTCGACAATCCTACACTATGGTCCATCATCCCCGTCGCATTCACAAAAGCCAGCAAAAAGCCCAACGGTCGTGCTATCCATATCTTTCTTGAACGATCAAAAGCAACTCCGCTGAAGATCTTTTTACAACTATCATCTTCACTGTCTTCCAGAAAGACCCTCCGCCACCCCGCCTTCCAGGCTCTCGTCCGTGAAGCACCCCGATGGAGACTACTCCAACTTGCAGGGATTTCCGGTTTCTTAGGAATGATCACCCCATGCACATAGTTGAATCTTTACCAAAACTCGAAGTCCTCTCTCTAGAAAATAGGGAAGCTTGCGAAACACTTTCAAACTTTCAAGTTGTACCAATGCCGAGTCTCTATCATCTCATCATCGTAACTTCGAGGACACCAATCGATCTCCAGTCAAATCTTCCATGGACCCGGCTCACCATGTTACGCCTCCACGGATTTCACAATGTTCCAGCGTTGGTACAGCTCTGTCCCAAATTGACACAGCTAAGCCTCATTTTGGATTCTGAACTGGGCAAGGCACTTCCTCTTTATCCAGCGGTCATCCGCCACAACAATGTGAAATTTCTATCATTGTGGTTAGTGTCCGATCCCAATATGCCAAAAATACCGGAAAAAGTTTTAGATGTGCTTGATTTCCCCTCTTTGGATACTGTGCTTGTCCGGTGCTATGAAAGGCCACCAATTTCCCGTTGCATCGCCGCTTTAGTTATTGTGGACAAATTCATTCAAAGATCGTCGTGCACTCTAATGGAATTTGGTATCCACGATGTTTATATCTTTTATAATTTCGATATATGCGTCGTCTACCTCACCATCCTCTATCACAACCCTTCCATTACCTGCCTCATCATACTCGATCCGTCGAGAAGTTCAAGAGTTCAAGATGCCGTTGGCCTTTTGCGACAACCCGGTTCGATCGCCAACCCGCTGACCAACCTACAAACACTAGAGTTTTGGACATGGAGAAAAGATTGCGATGAACTGCAAATGGAATTAATTGGGTTTATACCGTTGGTTCTCTTTAACAAGTCCCAGGGTAGGACAGTTATGCTTTCATACACGTGTCATACTCATCCAACTTCAATAGATCCTGATTCTTGTGTATCTCAATGAACATCTGCAATTGGGGTTTGATTGCTGGTAACCAAAAAATGTTTTGCATATAGTACAGGCTCACTGAATCGGAGTGTCGATTAAACCTGCTCAATTGACAGCGACCCTTTTGCTCAGACGGGTTTGACTTGGTCACCCCGAGGCCCGATTTCAAGCCTCAGGCGTAATACTCCGTGAAAGTGTAGACCGCTCGATTGGAACAATGAGTAACCCGCTACTTTGTTAACCACAGATTAAGTATCGGGGAAACAACTGATAAAACGGCCTTATCTTTCTTTCCTTTTGCTCATTATCTTCAGCCTCAAATTCTTGTGTACTTACTGAGAAGGTAGCTGGGCTATGGGACTCCAGTTGTCTTACTCTATAGGGACTTATGAGCACTTTAAATTAAATACTCAGTTTACTGCCAGTCATAGATTTCGATGTACTATTTTACAGGTTTTTCCAATTTATTAACAACAGAGTTTTTCACCCTATATGTGGCTTCGACTTCGACTTCCTATATGGAAATGAGGAAGGAAGAAAGAGGAAACGGTAGTGGTCTCGCAAGCCAGAGTTCACAAGAGCGATAGGTCCACCTGAGTCTAACGCTTCGTCGGCCCAGTCCTCTCGTCGAACTTCACCTTATGAAGCCTATAATATCATGCGTCACATTGCTACGTCGTATCCATAGAGAAACGCAAACTGCTATAACTATTATACCGGCGCTCACCATTCTCAAAACGAAGCGCCTAATCACAATCCCGGCGCCTAATTGTTCACCTGAACGCCATGGATGTACACAAATAGTCTGCGAACTCAGTAGCCACCCAGACTCGATCGTGTTCGATCGAGTCTGAGGTAATTCGCTAAAGCTCGCGTTACTCTTTCTCTCCCGATGCCTTTGTCCCTTGTACCCGCCGTTCTCATACTTCTCTTACCCTTTCTTTCTGCTGCAATACACACTCAAGCCGGTGCCTCCAGGCGTAACTCGACTGGTCGCGCTTTTCACGATGGCACAAAATATGTCTTTATGCATCATGCGAGTCCTTCCTGCCTTGATTCTCCAAGGCGCGTACTAACCTGCTTTTTAGATTGTAGGAAGTGGGTTCCCCTTCTATTGTTACCTGCTTTGGATGCTGACCATGTTGGACGACAATTTGCAGATACGTGAGTCATCGTATCCCGTCTCCCTGAACTTTCTCGCTTAATAGGTCCTCACTCAGTTACGCTTATGACTATCCCGCCTGGTTACTCGACATGACCCAAATACGCGCCAAAGGCGTGTAAGACAGAATGACTTCTCTTCACCGCCTTGCCTGATTTGTTTTCAGTGACGCCGTCGCGCTCAACATAGGAAAGGACCCCTGGCAATGGGATCAAGTTTATTCTGCGTATCAGGCCGCTGCTAAAACCAACATCGCAGTTTTCATCTCGTTCGATTATACGTCTTTTAGTTGTGATGTCGATTTGACCGTGCGATGGGTCAATGGGCTGAAGGATATGCCGGCTCAGTTTACGGTCAATGGTAGCCCAATGATATCGAGCTTTTCTGGCTCCTGTTTAGGGCCTAGCGGATGGCAGCAGGTTCGCGAACGGACTCGTGGATACGTGAGTTATTACACCTAATGTTACTTCGATTGCTCACTTGTATCCTGGTCTTAGCTCATGCCATTCCTCAGTGTCGATCGTAATCTGCTGGCGAGGGATAAAGCATATGGTTTTTTGGATTCCTGGTTGTGGTAAGTAGCAAGTTATCTTGAACTCGGAAAAAACGCTGAGATTCTGTGCTAGCTGGGATTGTGCTTGGCCTCAAACCAACACCGACATAGATGTTCGTCTATCGATTTTCATTCGTACTGATCTCTCAACTCATTGCTCTGTGGACAGACTCGCGAAGATCGCTCTTGTGTGTTTTATCTCGTCAGGAATATCGACTTTTCGTGTTGGCTAACGGCTCAATCGATGACACAGACATGGATATCCTAGGCGAAGGCAGATACGCTACCTCGCTCAGGTAAGCTTCGCTGATTTCCTGGGAACCATATCCAACGCCAATGACATACAGCCCGTGGTTCTTCTCCCATTTCGATTACAAGGGAACTTACTATCGCGGCGACGATTGGTTGCTCCTCACGCGTTGGGAAGAGCTCGTGGATATGCGAAATGATCTAACTTTTGTGGAAATGGTTACATGGAACGACTTTGGTAGGCAGTATTTCTACGACTTTTTTTTGCAACCTGGACTCGTTAATCAAGGCTTTTAGGTGAATCGAGCTACTTTGGACCCATCAATCCCGATGAAACTCAGCCTTCCGGTACCACTTGGGCCACTGGGTTTCCTCATACCGGATTCTTCGACCTTTCTGCGTACTATATACAGGCGTTCAAGACTGGTGAATACCCAGCGATTACAGAAGATGTCATCTACTTCTGGTTGCGACCTCATCCGGCTGGCGTTACGGCCTTCGACGACCCTCTGCCGAAGCCTGAACACTGGGACTGGGCTGTTGTAAGTACTTGCAAAGCCTCACGCTTTCAACGGTTCGGATTACATTAATACTGACGATTTACTAGGATCGGCTATGGGTCGCCGCGTTCTGCGCAGATTCCTGCACCGTCACACTTCAAGTCGGGTCTTATTCGCAGGAATTCGACAACCTTTCTCATGGAGTCAACAAACTCAGCATCCCGCTGAAGTCTTACGGACCCGTCACGGTTAAGGTGAGCAGGGATGGGGAGGACGTGATCGATTATACACCGAGTGACTTCGAGTATCGGGAATCCACTATGGCGTGTTTGTATTTTTCGCTTCTTCGTAGATTATAGTCATCTGAGTCTGTTAATTTTTAGATAATTACAACGCTTATGTTGGCTCTGCGAGTACGTCCTGTTTTTTCTTGGTTGGGTTATCTACCAATCTAACGGGGAGAATCTCTAGGCGCTTCCCCCACGAAAGCCAAGTCCCTCGTAGAAGACACGTTCCCCGTAGAAGGAGATTCATCATGGTTATAGAGGTTCTTTATCTGGAGAATTGATATGTTTATTTGGATGCAGTTGGTACAGGTCGACTGCTATGTTAGGACAAATAGGCGTGTCATTTCATCTTATCTGATTCCGTTCTTCTGGGTTTGTGGGGATTGTTGGGCTCTTGTGGTCAATATGTATGTAATATATGCTGGGCCTTGAACTTGGGTTCCCTGACCCGTTTTCTATTATTTTCTATTCCTCGAGGATAAGTGGCATATGTGGAAGGACGTTTTCCTAAGTAGCGGTCTTGTCTTCGGGCATGGAAGGGAAATCTAAAGCATCAACGAAAACGCAATAGTAAACTGAGCCTTGAAGGCGCCCGGATACAAGAAGAACCGCAATGAGCCATCGTCATCAATAAACCCATTGCCTCTCCCTCGTCCGCTATTTGCAAGAACCAATGCATAAATACCACCTAACGTTCTCTAACTTATTGATGGTGTTCTGCTTAGCTTGAAGGCTAAGATTACTACGTCGGGATTACATACCCCTGGTGTTCACCCTACTACCACGGCGTCGACCTCTATTCATCACCTGGCTTCGCGGACATGCTTCGTTGCATCATCCGAGCCCCTATAGCATCCCCGACCCTGCCCTTCCTCCCTCCTCCCAATCCGAACACACCTCAACGATGAAGTCCATACTCTTCCCAACAACAGACCCCATCCCCCATCCCCATCTGATTCTCTTGCCCTTTTTCTCGGGGCCCACCAGCACCCCGTGGATCGGCAGTCCATCGCTTCCACGGCGTATCCCGCAGGAATGGGATTCCATTCTCTTAAGGTAATCAACTTTATTACTGATATGTATACTTTAAGAACATTCTAAGTACTTAAAGATACTACTTAAGGCTAATACTACTTAAGGACGCTACTTAAAGACTACAAAATACTTAAGAATACAAAAATTGTTCGGGAACTACCTGGAGTTGGGGTTACACACAAAGACAAATTCTTAAGAATTGTCTTAAAACACACCGGTGAGAATGGAAGGGTAGCAGGGATCTTAAGTGCCTTATTGAGAACAAGTTCTTAAGATGATTTTAACGACTTACCGAGTATCTCATCACTCATCCTCCTTCTCACTGTTATCCTCTCTTTTACTACTCTCGCCTCTATCCCCCGAGAGTATGCGATAAGGGCTTTGCCTCTACCCTCTTCCGACTCTGGATCCAACCACAAGTTCCAAATCCAGCCAGAGAGTGTTGAGCCTTGACCAAGTGCTGCAAATCCTTGATTGATTAGCGCAGATTGAATCCTGACTTGTGGCATGTTGTTTTCTTTGGAAGTTTGGGAGAGGGTGGCAGATGATGTTTCAACGACAAGGAGAATGAAAAGGGAACGACAGAACGCTTGCCGTCACTGGAAATAAGAGACATATTGTGTAGCACTGGCGCAGAGTTGTACACGGTAGTCTGCACCATACACAATTTGTGAGTTGAAAGTCTAATACCCAAGTATACAGACAGGCCGCCACACCAAGTGGCAACCAGGATCTAGTAGCGGCGGTCAGTGGAGGATAGAGGTGATGGGATCCAATAACGGTCGTTGGTTGTTCGAGGAAAGAAAGAGACAAAGTGGTGTTAGCGCCCATTTCTATCAAACACGTGATGAGGGCCAAAGCAGGTTTTACGATGGCATTGGTCGTTATTATTTAAATACTACAAGGTCCTGGCAAAGGGTCAAAGCACTGCTTGTAAGTTGTTGTCGACAAAACAATAAAGTTATTATTATTCTAAATACAAAAAGGAAAATTGATACGTAAAACATGGATACAATCAAAACAAGATAGATACTACTAAGTACTAGTAGAGCAGGTTTGATACACTCGGTTCTTCAACTGTACAGTTTAATTCATACTCTTCAGATGCAGAAAGTAGGTGATGTAATGTCAAACTAGTCGAGATAAGAAGGCTCACAGTGTTGCTAAGTCCAACAAGAAGAGCAGGTATACAAGAGATCTCAATATAAGGATATACCACATCAATGCCAAGAACTATCGCAATGAGAGGGACATGGTTTATTGTCCTTGGCCCCACCACAACTCGAGTTCAATGCCAATCGGATCCTAGAACAGCGGATATCCTCAATCCAGGTCTAAACGACCCCGGGGTACTTATTGGAGTCTCAGGCTGGAGAAGCTCGAGTTTGCATTTTCCGCCCTGCGTCACTGTCAGTGGCAGTGAATCTGGATTAAGCCCGTTAATCCAGATTTGGACAAACGCGGACCCGCACTTTGGCCTCAATTCAGCCTGGCCCCTCCTTTTCAATTGTCTATTGTTTGAAACCACAAAAGGAGTATTCAAACAATAGACAAAAGGACTTATAATGCTCAACCGCCCGCGATTTGCTGCCTTTTCCCTCCTTTTCCCCAGCCATCCTTCTGCTTGTGTGCTTTAGAAAGATGACTTGGATTTAGGGCGCCATGCGCTTTTGGGCATTGATTCAAGCCCAGATCAAAGGCCTGCATTTGATTGGCGGGTAATGGTGTGATCGAGGGATGGGAAGTGGGAGTGGTGGGCTTGATTTTGTTGGATAAGTGTCTATCTGTTCACAATTTTGTCATTAATGAATGTGAACAATTCTGTTGCAAACAATTTCTTAACAAAGTCGTTCTTAAGAAATGAGTTCTTAATGAATGTTTTCACTTAAGAATTAAGTAAAACAATTCTCTTAAAAAGAGTACTTAAGAACTTATTAAGAAATGTTCAAGTTGCAAGGGGTGATGGATAGTTTAGTAAGAACAATAGGAGAAAGAGTTTCTTAAGGAACTCTTAAAACAATAGATAACTACTAGTCTTTGTTCTTTAAGAACAATTGAATCCCACTGTACTATCCCGGAGGAGGGGGAGGTGCACACCCGCGGCGTCCGTGTATGCTCAGAGTCCGTATATCATGAACTCTAGGGGTAGGGGGCTGCCGTTGTTACTATGTGTATCGTGTGATATAGGAGTATAGCATGGGGGCCATATGTGGATTATGAGAGGGAAAGGGACGCGGCGATGTATCCGATATCTTATTTGATTCCATATATCCTGTTGAGAAGTTAGAGTCCTAGTAGGCTTTATTTGATTAATGATGGTGATTCGTTGAGTGGCTGTTTTTTTTTCTGATGATGGATGCTCGAGCATCCACTCCTCAAAAAAAATTGATGCTCCTCTATCGGTTGCTATATTAGCACTACAGTCTACTTACCTTTGGTGCGCTGGCGTCCCAATGCTATTCCGATGAAGTTTGATAGCCTTATTTAACCCTATATGTTTTGCCGCAGCTTTCGTTGTTAGAGCATACACTGCGCCAGCGTCAAAAAATATCGGGCGAAATTATCGCCAAAAGTATTGTTGTAATTACTTACCTTTTTCAATAAGAATTACGGTTGAAAAATCTTATGAAAAATACATTGTAATTGATTGTCTTTTTCTTTTGAAATTTCGCCGGTAATCAATTGTATATTTTGCTCGAAAAAGGCAATGAGATTACTTATCTACAGTCATCTATGACCATTTGGGATGCCATGGTCATTTGGGACAAGTCAAATTATCACACGAAAGATGTACATATCAGCCTCGGAAATCTGGTCACTGTGAAGAAATAAACAATACCTTCAATCTGTATGAAACTTTCCAGGGATAAGTCGAGAGGTTTCATTGGAAGGAAGTCGAAAGTGGTATTTGGGACGCGTGACCAATTTAAATCAGACAATTACACTAGCTATGTATCTCAAGGTGTCACAGAAATTGGCTATATCAGAAACAATACTTGAAACTATGGATTCTGAACCTTACTTGGAGTGCGTAGTCACTGATTCCTCGATAGTTTGAAGAACTGTGGAATCAGCGGAAGAGGCCATCACATCGCAATCCCAAAAGGGGAAGTGATAACGGAGAGGCAATTCATCCTGATTGTTTCCGTACCTAAATATAGCTTATCTTCCAATCTTATCAGCGTGAGCTGTCACATCCCAAATGCTCATCTTTTATTGATAACAAACTTTTCTGCTGATTTTACTCTGGCACAACTGTTATAGTTCCGATATCCATCAGAAGTGAGCAAACATCTTCTATCATACCTACTCTACATGCCTAGTATCAAAAAAGCATGGATTCAGTACAGTAACATATTAATTTTCCATGAGAAAGATTTGAGTGTCCCAAATGGCCATAGATGACTGTATTTCCCTCGTGATTAATTAAAAATTTCGAGCGAAATTTTTACAAGGTAATAACTGGAAGTTCGGTCATGTGATCTGTATTGGACAACACTTCCTGTCTTTGAACGCGACTTACGGGATACTGTATATGTATGGCCGTGCCAGTCGTCAGAACAAAACTCCAGACATAAAATAACTACACCTCCATCCAGTTCTGCCTCATATCCGCCTAAAGTATTGTCAGATGTACATCACATGACCGAACTTCCAGTTATTACCTTGTAAAAATTTCGCTCGAAATTTTTAATTAATCACGAGGGAAATAGATAAGTAATCTCATTGCCTTTTTCGAGCGAAATATACAATTGATTACCGGCGAAATTTCAAAAGAAAAAGACAATCAATTACAATGTATTTTTCATAAGATTTTTCAACCGTAATTCTTATTGAAAAAGGTAAGTAATTACAACAATACTTTCGGCGATAATTTCGCCCGATATTTTTTGACGCTGGCGTAGTGATATGTCCTTGTGCTCGGTCGTTCCGCCACTTACGTACAGTAGCTATATAATCTGTTACATACATTAAGTAATCTAATCGTTCTTTCCTCTGTACCACGTCGTCGCGATTCCCTTCAGACCCGAAGGTCGACTGTACTGTCCCCGCCGCTTGCCTTATCATTCGTTGCTGTCCATGGTGTATTTAGTATTTAGTAAGGCTTTATGGACGCGTTCATGTTGTGTTCATTTGTTCATTTGTTCATTTTTTGATTTGCTTTTAGGAACGATTGCTTAAAGACTACCTAGCGACAGTCTAATAATAGTCCATGCTAAGAAAGCGGCGACGGAAATCGTTGACACGAGCAACATCCAAAAAAAAAGAAGCAAAAAAGAAAGGCGAGGCACGACTCGTCACGCGTCATCCCATGTCAACATCCACTGGAAGGTCTTCGGTTGTAAGTAACGGGGTGATTATTGAAGAAGACCTGAAATATGGAGATAATGATGAAATGGAATGAGAGGGAACTTGGGACTGGAATTGTGAGATTACATGCACCATTATGTCAGTTGACTCGGAGTCAGTTGGCAAATATAAGTTAGCGGACAACCGAATAGGGATTTTGCGGCCAGGGATAATAATGTTGAAGCCAACCGTGGATATCTTAAGGAAATGCTGCAAGACCTTCTTATGTTTACTCTGGGAAGCAGTACATGATGGGATTCTGTAAGTAATGAAAGTATACAACTTAAGTGTCCCTCATACCTTGAAGTGAGCCTGGATTGCAAATGTTTGTGAAAGAAAGTTACTCAGTAACCAGGGAGATCCACCAGAAAGGATTACAATAGGTAGGCTGGAAGCGAGATATCGAAATGGGGTAAGAAAAGCGGAGTAAACGTCGAAAGTATCGAGCCGTGACAGAAGTCGAGTGGTGCCACATGCAAGGGTAAGGTGACGTGCCCAATACGAGTGAGCATACTCTAACACATTGGAAACAGAGTTCATTTTCTTGTTATCAGGTTTAAGAGGAAGTGATTTGGGAAGCAGTTTGGGGCCTTCAACCTCAATCACAGATAAGCAGCACTGTGCAAGATAATCATGGCCATCTGATTCATCAGTGTGAAACTGCAAGGACCTTTCACGGTTTGATAAGAATTCCCCAAAAGAAGTATGGGAAAAAAGAAGATGAGATTCAAGAGGTGAAGGGCCATTGAAAAGAGAATGAACACCAGATAATGCAGCACGAAGAGCGCCTAGAGATCTCATCTCAGCAACAAGTAGATGAACCAAGACCTCTCTTGAGATCTCATTGTTTGTTGACATCAAGTCATGGAACACTATGATTGCCCCAAGAATTTGAACCAGTTTAGTGCTCTTTTTGTGTGCAGTTGATAAAATCTGATGGTAAAGAGCATCCAGCTCAACAAATGGTGAATCTGCCCCATCAAGTGGTTGAATACCAAGTACCATGTCGAGACGGTCTGCTGGGACTGCACCATCATCATCAACGTATTTTAGTACTGTCGATGGGTATATGAAGTGTCCCGAAGCCTTTCCAACAAGGATCTCAATCTGGTTATGAGTTGGCCAAGGAAGAGAAACATGCTCCATTGTATGTGAGTGGCGATGGAGTATTTCTTGGAATTTGTCCTTCAGAAATACTCGAATTTCATGAGATGCTCGATATAAATTATCGTCGAGAGGCATCCAACGACAGATAGTTCTGAGCTGTGGGCTATTAAAGGACTCTTTGATGCGAGGTTCTGGTCTGCTGGCAATCAGAATCCGAAATGGAAGAGGGTGTTTATGCATTGCATCTTTGAGAATGGAAAGGATGCGTTGTTGATCACGGCTATTAGAGCATTCATCTAGACCATCAATGATAATAATTTGGGTGCGTGTCGATGATGGCAGTGATCGAGAGGTACCCGTACCCAGTGTAGATGATGTAGTTGGGCTCTTTCCATCATTGCGCAAATGTGAAGAGGGAGGTCTCCCAAGCAGCTGTTGGTGCATCTGGACCTTGAACCAGGGCTGCAAAATAAGGTCATTAAACTGGATCTCGATTGAGGATGTGAGGACTGATGGATTTTTAATGACCGCTGAGTTTATGATCGAGTGTATCTCAGGCATTGCACCAGCGATCTGAAGAGCAAGTGTAGTGAACAGCCGTTCAGGGCTGTTTCTGGATGGATCAGATCGCCAAAAGAAGAAACTCCCCGCTAGGATCCCATTCTTCGCACAAGCTTCTGCAAAAGTCTGAGCAATAGCCGATTTTCCCGCTCCAGCTGGTCCATAGAGCCAGCGGATACTTGAATCATCCGGGAAGACCTGTGGTGTATCTTGTTTGACCCAGTCCTTCAAGTCTTTCAAAATTACTTCTCGCGTTCCTGGATGGCACAATGGTGGAGGAAAACGAGCTTCTGCATTGAACAGAGCAGAAGTGGATGTATGCCCATATAATATATGAAGGCCTTTTTCTATGTGTCAACATCGTTCGTTGACGCGTGAGACAAGAGTTGGCCAACACACCTTTTTCTCCATCATGCGTCGATATAATCACATCACGTCCAGCATAGCTAAAGGTTCCCCTATCGATAACGAAGTTGTGAGATCCACTAAACATCCAGAAGTGCGATTTGCTTGGTTTCCGTTCGCAAAGAGGGTAGCGGTAGTCTGTAATTGTTGATGAGTCTTTAGTATTAGTATTTACCGTATAACATGTGCAGATCATGCAGTGCACTTCATTAAGAAAACGTGGATGAGGTATTATCGACTCGGGAGAAGTTGTTAATCTTTGGCAGCGATAACGTATTTACAGCTTTTGATCATGTGTGCACCTGATCGAATGCGTAACGTAGCTTGTCAGGACTCAGAGCATGTCCGATCTCACGCTACAAACGCTGATTTGCTTGCAAAGATCTCGAGCAGTAGGAGCTGCCCAAGTTCAAAGTCATCACTGGATCCTGTTAGAGTAAGCGGCATATTTTTGGGCAAAGCGACACCCACTACATCTGGGTACGAAATTAAAATTCCACTTCTTTCTCAATTTCTTTTTCGCGTGAAAAAGATTGACATTTTTCAATACAGAAAAGATAATCAATTACATACATAAACAATTTCGCAAAGTTTTTCGCCCGATATCTTTTGACGCCGCCATAGAGTATCATCTCTCCACAGCGTTGTCGTAGATGGGAAGATACATGTTGAGGTGCATTATCGCCATTCGAGAAATTTTATCTGCGAGCGTTCGAATCTCTTCTGCGAGAGGTTTCATGCCGCTCAGAAGAGGAATAGTGTGCGATTGGCCGCCTTGGCGCAGAGGGGAAGGGGATTCAATGGCAGAAGAAAAGAGCTGACTGATTGTGTACTGAGGGCCAGGGTAGGCTTGTGCCACGACACTGGCAAAGACCACCTCGTAAAAGCGATCCATAGCTACGGAGCACAAAGGCGAAGTCGTGTTTATATTTTCCACAGCCCACCGCTGGGCGATATTAACTATGCGAACGTCAGCGGGTGAACCAAATGTACATAACGGGAGGACAGGAGAGGGAGAGGGTGAAGGTGAACACGAGGAACACTCGCTAGCTGGGGATAAGGTACAGGGCGCTTGGAGGGGTGGCCTACGAAGGTCCTGTGCCCGCTTAGCGATGTGTAGCACAAGGTCGTTCTTGAAACCGCCCGGTTGACTCGCGGTGCTCGGCTCAGAACGCAACATATTACCCAGCTTCGCAGAATGGATAGCCAGAATTTCTTTTTTGATCTTGAGCAGGGTCGCGTTGTCTAAGACTCTGACTTGGGGAGCTCGAGAACATGTTTCTTCCCGATCAGAAGAGTATAGGAGTTGCCGAAAAAGCAATAGGAGCATGTATGATACAACAAGGTCATCAACGTCCTTGGAGAGTGAATGGAGACGGGCTTGATCAAGGTATGTCGTTTCGGGATAATCGGTAGGTAAGGTTGGACCTGTTTCTGGTGGATGAAATATCAGATCAGTCATTCCTTTGAGCACGGCAATGTATATCTGACGGCGGCGTCCAATGCTCCGGAAATCGATATTGTCTGGATGATAAAGGGGGTGAGGAATAACTGAAGGTCGGGACAACAAAGAGGCTACACTCGAGTTAAGCCACCGTTGTGTAAGGGGCCAAGTTGTTGACTTAGTCTTAAAATTTTGAAGTTCATAGACAGCCGCCGTGCGCGATATGCTGACGCGTAAACTTGGAAGCTGGTGGTTTGCATTATCCTAGTAACGAATGAAAGGATAAGCATGCGCTTGTACGAGGAGAAATACGTGTAGGGAAATTCATTTACCAGTTTGATAACTTCGAGAATATCGAAACATGCCCGAACGGCATTTACAGCATCAGCTTTTGTGCCACGTCCACCCGGTTTACATGTCTCCGCTGCGCGGACCATTGCTTCGACAGCATGGTCTCTCATTGGCGCACATTGGCCCTTGAGGGTAGAACCAATAACACGAAGGAGGCTTGCTAAATCAAAAACATTGTTTTTGAGCTCTTGCTCGATAAGAGTCGGGTTGAATAAGGAGCGAATGTAGTTTGCCTGAGTGGAATATTCTTCCATCTGAGCTCTGAACAAGTCTGGATTTACGTGGATGCCAGATACACTCTGCAAAGGTTGAATGACGACCAGAAGGACCTCGAGGAACTCTGAAAGAAGAGAGTGTAAACGAGAAGGCATCCGCACAATCAATGCTTGCGAAGCCAGGCAGTAACCGAGTACGGATTTGGATGGTATATCTGGAATCTGACTGCAAATGCAAGCAGCTGTAGGAGCTCCCAGTCTGTCAATGGAAAAACAAGTGCATCCTGATTCAATTTCACGAGTAACTGCATTCCAATATACTTCAGAGAGTTGCCTTTTGCGACGACTGCGTGTCGGCCGAAATTGTAGACCGCAATCAAATAAAAGATCGTGACCTGGCCAGTACAAGAAATTGCAGAGGAACAAACACGATAGATATGATAGCACTCACGCAGCTGCGGGTTCCGCAAAATAACATCCAAGTCCAACTCTTTCAAAGTATTCCTAGTCACGTATGGATGCGTAGGGGGAGCAAAAGTCATTGCAACATCAATAGGTACGGGTAAACCCAAAATCGGAGGAGTGCGTCTCCGCAAGCTGAGAAGAGAGCCAGTCAATGGACCTAGTTCTGTATTATTGACGACTCTACCATGGGCTTCAATGTCGGTGTCAAAACGATCCACGGGAGGAGGTCTGACTGAGCTACGGCCTTTTTTCCTGAGAGGAGGGGAATGATGATGAAGGCGAGGTCTTTTTGGAGACCAGCTTACGAGATTGGGTGCAGGCACGTTTTTCGGTCTTTTCTGCCAGGCACGGACCATAGGGGGGACTACGCCGGGCATCGAGCAGCATCCGGGAGCCCGAGCAGAATGAAAGTCGCACGGGACGCTGGCCTGTACACGATTCTCGACGTCCTCTGCGTCGTCAGTGACTTGTTTTCGCTTCCTCGGGAGACCATGAGGAGGACCCATGGGAACGAAGGGGTATAGCAAGATCTATACGGTATACCTGCCATTTATATAAGTAAGTGCCACGGAAAAAAAAATTACAGCTTTCGTAACATGCATGAGGCTTTGCGCAGGTTTTTTTCACATATTGATTGTCACGTTGATTGGCATGCAGCATAGCCAAGACATGATGCATGATGGCTGCCTTGCTTGAGGAGCCGGTGCTTGGAAGTTGGTACCAGTTGAACTACAAACAATCCATACGGCGTGTAAAACGAAGAGCAATCACAGTCCCCGGCGCCTAATTGTTCACCTGAACTCTCAACTCGGCAGGTGTGGAGCCAATACATACAGCTGCTCCTCGTCAACGCGTCAACGCGAGCAAAATTTCAGATAGCCTCAAAATACAAAATACCAGTACACCATGGATGAAAACAAGGTTGGTTGGTTGGTTGGTTGGTTGGTTTAACCGGCGCGGTCCCATTTAGAAACAGCCGGGTTCCACGCTACACATAGCGCGCCTGGGATATGTGCCGTGGGCATCTAACCTCAACGCTGCTGTGTTGAGAGGCTGGTTCCTCCGGACGCACAACAGTCTGCGAAGCCAGACTCGATCGCGTTCGATCGAGTATGAGGTAATTCGCTAAGGCTCGCCTTACTCTTTCCCCTCTCACGATGCCCTCGTTCCTTGTACCCGCCGTTGTCATACTTTTCTTACCCTTTCTTTCTGCCGCAGTATACGCTCAAACTGGTGCTCCCAGGCGGCCTCACGTTACTTCTTCAGCCACATCCAACTTGACTGGTTGCGCTTTCGAAGGTTTTGCTGATCTGCAAAAGCGAGAAGGGAAAAAATATGTCTTTGGGTCAATGGACTGAAGGATATGCCGGCTCAGTTTACAGCAATGGTAGCCCAATGATATCGAGCTTTTCTGGCTCCTGTTGGGCCTAGCGGATGGCAGCAGGTTCGCGAACGGACTCGTGGATACGTGAGTTATTACACCTAATGTTACTTCGATTGCTCACTTGTATCCTGGTCTTAGCTCATGCCATTCCTCAGTGTCGATCGTAATCTGCTGGCGAGGGATAAAGCATATGGTTTTTTGGATTCCTGGTTGTGGTAAGTAGCAAGTTATCTTGAACTCGGAAACACGCTGACATTTCGTGTTAGCTGGGATTGTGCTTGGCCTCAAACCAACGCCGACATAGATGTTCGTCTATTGAATCTCATTCTAATATCTCATCTCGACTCATTGCTCTGTGGACAGACTCGCGAAGATCGCTCTTGTGTGTTTTATCTCGTCAGGAATATCAACGTTTCGTGTTGGCTAACGGCTCAATCGATGACACAGACATGGATATCCTAGGCGAAGGCAGATACGCTACCTCGCTCAGGTAAGCTTCGCTGATTTCCTGGGAACCATATCCAACGCCAATGACATACAGCCCGTGGTTCTTCTCCCATTTCGATTACAAGGGAACTTACTATCGCGGCGACGATTGGTTGCTCCTCACGCGTTGGGAAGAGCTCGTGGATATGCGAAATGATCTAACTTTTGTGGAAATGGTTACATGGAACGACTTTGGTAGGCAACATTTCTACGATTTTATTTTATTTTGCAACACGGACTAATCAAGTCTTTCAGGTGAATCCAGCTACTTTGGACCCATCAATCCCGATGAAACTCAGCCTTCCGGTACCACTTGGGCCACTGGGTTTCCTCATACCGGATTCTTCGACCTTTCTGCGTACTATATACAGGCGTTCAAGACTGGTGAATACCCAGCGATTACAGAAGATATCATCTACTTCCGGTTGCGACCTCATCCGGCTGGCGTTACGGCCTTCGACGACCCTCTGCCGAAGCCTGAACACTGGGACTGGGCTGTTGTAAGTACTTGCAAAGCCTCACGCTTTCAACGGTTCGGATTACATTAATACTGACGATTTACTAGGATCGGCTATGGGTCGCCGCGTTCTGCGCAGATTCCTGCACCGTCACACTTCAAGTCGGGTCTTATTCGCAGGAATTCGACAACCTTTCTCATGGAGTCAACAAACTCAGCATCCCGCTGAAATCTTACGGATCCGTCACGGTTAAGATGAGCAGGGATGGGGAGGACGTGATCGATTATACACCGAGTGATTTCGAGTATCGGGGATCCACTATTGCGTGTTTGTATCTTTCGCTTCTTCGTGGATTGAGGTCATCTGAGGTTGTTGATTTTAGATAATTACAACGCTTATGTTGCCTCTGCGCGTATGTCCTGTTTTTTCTTGGTTGGGTTATCTACCGGTCTAACGGGAAAAAATCTCTAGGCGCGTCCCCCGCGAAAGCCAAGTCCCTCGTAGAAGACACGTTCCCCGTAGAAGGAGATTCATCCTGGTTGTAGAGGTTCTTTATCTGGAGAGTTGATATGTTTATTTGGATGCAGTTGGTATAGGTCGAGTGCTATGTTAGGACAAATAGGTGTGTCATTTCATCTTATCTGATTCAGTTCTTCTAGGTTTGTGGGGATTGTTGGGCTCTCGTAGTCAATATGTATGTAATATATGCTGGGCCTTGAACTTGGGTTCCCTGACCCGTTTTCTATTCCTCGAGGATAAGTGGCATATGTGGAAAGACGTTTTCCTAAGTAGCGGTCTTGTCTTCCCGCACAAAGTCCCCACATGCCGGAAGCCAGACGGCAAGTTTGCAATCACGGCTATGGGACCCTGATGGTCCCTGTCTAACGCCACAATTGAAGTTTGAACCATCATCTTTTTTTTGGGACTTCGCACTCCCTGGCTGTAAAATGACTATAACATCGACTCCACGCCTGCCATTTCCATATCCCCTCCCACTTCCAGCGTTGAGCGGCGCGGAACTCGCTGATCATGCTTGGGACGAAGACGAGCTCTGCATGCATGGTGTTGGCTCGTTAAACGGTGTGGGTCCACCTTACATGGCGACGATTATTGACATTCGTCTTCGCCGTTGGTACAGAATCGTAACTCACTATGAAATCCCCGACTTCGACACCAGACTGCAAGAAGACGTAGACAGTCTCCTCGAAGACCCCCACTGGCTCCAAGTCCTCCAAAGCACTGGTCACCGTGGTCGTGACGACTTCAACCAGATAGATGTCCCTTCTGACGGCAAACCTCTCACTTATCGCTTGAATCCGTTGAACCACAGTGGTACGCCCATGTATGGACTACAGCCCCCACCATCTGCTTCTGTCCCCTCTGTTCTGTGCCACGAGTTGAGAGACCGCCAGTACCTCTTCCGATCTACGGAGAAGTGCTCGTGCCGTGACTGGGAAGGAGTAGTCTTCAAGCAGATTATGCAGGGCCGTGGAGAAGTCACACGCTTCCACCGCGAGCCTGCTCGACTGTCTCCGTGGAAGTGGCCGCTTTCTTCCAGTGCTAGCATATGTCGTGGATGAATATGGTCGAATGCGAGGCTTTCTTGTCCCATACGGCGGGAGATCTCTGGATAACTTGCCGACAATCCGATGGCGCTTCTTCTTGGAGGTTTTGCAAGCGGTGAGAGAGATTCATTCGATTCCCAATCCATGGGGCGAGGATACCGAGTACGCTGAGCATGGCGATATCTGTGCACGGAATGTCCTTGTGGATGATTGCGGAAAGGTGCGCTTGATAGACGTAGGCAACAGAATTGTTGAATATTCGGGGGATCGGAGTGCCTTGGTAGAGATGGGAACTGGATTGAAGAGTAAAGCAGAAACCCCCGAGGATGCAAGGATGATTGATCAGCTAATCAAGTTACTGGAAGGAAATGAGACGTTTGGGAACATTATTAAACGGCTTGTTTCAACTAATTCTTAAAACACCTTCCCCTCATCCTCCTCTTCCCACTCCTCTTTCTATCGATCTTTGCTTGCACTGTGCACAAGACACGAAAAAGTGGTGAAGAACAAACACATTGGGTTGGAGTGTTATGAACATAGAGGAGGTAGCTGTCACAGCTGCAAGGAAAGGACTTCCAATGGTCCAACGAGAGTTTTCTCGTAAGGTCTGCAGCCTTGAAAGTTGTCAGTGTATCCTCCCGCGCTTGGGGACAGGAATTGTACACTCCAAGGCTGGAGCTGAAATCTTTATAGGTAGGGCGAGAGGAGCCACAACTTTTGTCCCTCGTTCGTTTGGGTGCATTATGGATGCGCACACGCATAGACGGACTAGTGGGTATGTGGTTCTACATTACAACGGACAAGAGTAATTATTCAAAGACAATTGTACAACCTACATCTTGAGCATTACATCGACCTCTTTCACGCGACAGTATATACCAACTTCTCGCGACCATATTTACCATCTCTCATGATTTCCAGACCCTCGTGAATTCTCTCTAGTCCACCCTCCAAGTGGCGCAGATGCTGGGCCTTAAACTTGGGGCTCCCCTGACCCGCCTTCCAATTCTCGAGGATATGCGGCATGTCTGCAGAGACGTATTCCAAAGTAGCGCTCTTGTCCTTTGGCATGGCAGGTAGATCCAAAGCGTGTGCGAAGGTCAAGGAAAACCCAATTGAACTGTAGACAATAGTAAACTCGACTTGAACATCTTTACGTCGCTTCTGAGTGTCTTCGGATACAGGAAGAATCGCAATGATCCGTCCTCCACGAGAAGGAGACAGTGCATCCTGATCAGACGGTCAACTTGCCATAACAAACGGCACACTGGAAAACTTACGACGCAATTGTCTGTGCTTCCCTTTTCACAAGCAGTATCGAGACCGTAGATAATGCCCTCTTCACCGGCTGCAGCCTGAATCTTCTTGACTACATCTGTGTCCTTGTAGTCAAAACAACCTTCGGCTCCAAGAGTCTTGAGCTCTTCGTGAGCAGCAGGAGATGCGGTTACAAATACTCTCAAGCCAGAAAGCGCAGCGAGCTGAACGGCATGATGACCAACAGCGGTGGAACCACCCCAAATCAAGATCGCTTCCCGCTTTGGGCTCGGGCTAAGAGGCTTTGGAATATTCAGGCGAATGTATAAGGCCTGAACAGCAGTGAGGTGAGGAATCGGGAACGACGCGGCTTCTTCGTAAGTCATAGACTCGGGGAACTTGAAGCAAACAGCTGCTACGAGGCGAACGTATTCAGAGTAGGAACCATTTTCGGTTTGATGTGAACCTCCGAAACTGAAATACAAGTATGAGTTACTGGGATGAAACAAACTACCAGAGAGTATACGCACGTAAATCCGGCGGCTCGGTCACCTACTTTGAGGTGCTTTACCGCAGAGCCCACTTTGACAACATCACCAGCAGAGTCACAGCCAGAAATGGTTCCGGGTGTACCCCAATCGCCCAGCGCATGTTTCCAATCAGTAGGATTCAGCGCAACTGCACGGACGCGAATCTAAAGCAAAGCACGGGGAGAAGGTCAAACCGGATTTTATGAAGATATCTGCAACAGTGAACACGTACGATAACTTGATCACTGGGGAGATGCTCCACCAAATCCTGAGATGCAAAGGGGATTTGTACAACTTTGACGCCTTTTTCAGGCTGAATCTGGAGAGCTTTGATAGTTTCTGGCAGTGAGGGCATTTTGTGAGGGAGAAAAGCGTAATGGCCCCAGCTTTATTATGGGAACCAAGATGACGAGGTTCTTACAAAGCCATGGCGAACGAGAGACCTACGATTAGTGAGATTTCAGACTAGGGTCTAGACCTGTCGTGGTCTTCACGGTGTGGATTCGTAAGTAATTGAAGAGAAACCAAATAATGCATCATACTCTATTGGCCGAGGGTGAGATTCTGTTGCTTTGAGATAACTAAGACTTATCTCACGGAAGTCCGAACATCATGAGATGATCATCTGCATTTTCCCTCTCACTACCAGCTTGACCGGCGCCACGTTGGTTATACTTGGGTCAAAGAGGGTCTGCCTGTGCCGTGTATGGTGTTAGATCGTTGAAAAGCACACCTTTTTCAATTTCCTCCCTGACCAATATACATCCCTCTCCACCATGATTACGCATTGGCTTAATCGGTCAACTACACGATATACACTTGGTTTGGAGGGGCGATGATATTCTGACATTACTTTAAATCAATAGAGGGTCTACATTGCAGTAAATCACGCGTAATTATAGTACACTGACTTCGTGAGTCTTATTCACGCGAGGGTGTATACCAGTTTCTCGCGACCATATCTGCCATCTCTCATAATTTCCAGACCCTCGTAAATTTTCTCTAGCCCACCCTCCAAGTGCCTCAAATGCTGAGTCTTGAACTTGGGGCTTCCCTGACCTTCCTCCCAGTTCTCGAGGATATGCGGCATATTTGTAGAAACATACTCTAGAATAGCGTTCTTGTGTTCTGGCATGGCAGGGAGATCCAAAAAATGTCCGAGGTTTAAGGAAAACCCGATCATGGTGTAGGCAAGAGTAAACTCAGCCCGAACGTCTTTGCGTCGTTTCTGAGTGTCTTCGGGTACGGGAAGAATCGAAATGATCCGTCCTCCACGAGAAGGAGACAAGGCATCCTGAGAAGATGATTAAGCAGATGTACTATGGCCACACTCAAGAACTTACAACACAGTTGTCTGTGCTTCCATGTTCACATACAGTATCGAGACTGTAGATAATGCCCTCTTCACCGGCTGCAGCCTGAATCTTCTGGACTACATCTGTGTCCTTGTAGTCAAAACAGGCCTCAGCTCCAAGAGTCTTGAGCTCTTCGTGAGCAGCAGGAGATGCGGTTACAAATACCCTCAAACCAGAAAGCGCAGCGAGTTGAACGGCATGATGACCAACAGCAGTGGAACCACCCCAGATCAAGATCGCTTCCCGTTTTGGGTTCGGACAAAGAGGCTTTGGGAGATTCAGGCGAATGTATAAGGCCTGAACAGCAGTGAGGTGAGGAATCGGGAACGACGCGGCTTCTTCGTAAGTCATAGATTCGGGGAACTTGAAGCAAACGGCTGCTACGAGGCGAACGTATTCAGAGTAGGAACCGTTTTCTGTCTGATATGAACCCCCAAAACTGAATTACACGAGTTACTGGGGGAAACAGAAAACCAGAAAGTATACGCACGTAAATCCGGCGGCGCGATCGCCTACTTTGAGGTGCTTTACCGCAGAGCCCACTTTGACAACATCCCCAGCAGAGTCACAGCCAGAAATGGTCCCGGGTGTACCCAGGTCACTCAGCGCATGTTTCCAATCAGTAGGATTTAATCCAACTGCACGAACACGGATCTAAAACAAGTACGAGGAAAAGGCTCAAACCGGATTTTGTAAACACATCTGCAACAGCGAACACGTACGATGACCTGATCACTAGGGAGATGCTTCACCAGGTCCTGAGATGCAAAGGGGATCTGTACAACTCGAACGCCTTTTTCAGGCCGAATCTGGAGAGCTTCGATAGTTTCTGGTAATAAGGGCATTTTGTGAGACTCTGACAGAGGTGGAAAGCGCAATGCATAATTCGGGGCTTCTTATAGGAACCAAGATATCGACCTCCTTACCAAGTCAGGAGATCCTTGCAGTTACTAGTTGAGGCTTTGCATTTCTAAAGCTTTGTCAGTTGTCTGTCAACTTGAACCGAACGAAACCTTAATAGTTTAGCCGCATTTAGTCGCATCTGTACTCTGTCCACGGTGTAACTGGAAGTAGAAGACAAACTTGAACAAGATTCAGTTACCGATTTTTTTTCAGTCATTTGCCATATCCTATTGGCCGTTAGAATTCTGCCGGTTCAAACTTTCCCCGGTGCTGACGACTATAACAATGATATTGGTATAGCTAGCCTTACTTGCTCAATGAGTTTGTACTCACCATATGGGATGAATTCTTTCACGCTACGATCAAGCGCTCTGGTCTTCGAAAAGACTTGCGATTCCTGGAGGTGAAATCCGTACCGAGACACACAGTCGTATGGTTACCAGTTTGTCCCACAGCAACTACCACCCAGATGTGCGTGTGTGCAAATTAAACGAAACATCGCGCCAAAATAGGTGATTGTTGAGCTCTTGACCGAGAGTTCTCCCGAATCGCGGATACACAACATCCAACATTGAGTAGGAGGAGGAATACTCCTGTATAGCATCTGTAACAACTAAAAGCCCAGCCAGCAACAGCAAGGTTATGGACTCCAGAGGACTGGTAGTCGAGCCTGAGCTGAGTTTGAAGTATTTACATACGATATCAGTGCGCAGCGACTCTGGACGCACATGGGCTGAACCTGATCTTTCTACCATGCCAGCTTAATGCCCTTCCAAACATTGGAAAACAATTTCACAGGCATTGGCCACGGCATCAAGATGTAAGATCAAGCGCACCTTGAGGTGACATCGTATAAGGCACCTGCAGATTTCCGTTGTCTTTGAGGGAGACCTTCAAATTTGCCCAGGAGGCGCGCCCTTGAGGTACATATCAAGTAAAGATCTCTTTGAATGATAAAGGGATTTTGTAGATGTCATTACAGGTGCCTGTCTGAGCGCCCTTCAAGATGCCATTGAAGAATTTGAATATAGTTCACATTGGTGAATGGACCCAGGGGAAGTTGCAAGACTCATCGATCACCGATGGCCGATGGTCCGTCCTTGTCACTTCTTGATATTTGGGTTGTATTTGGGTACGGATTCTGCTCGGTACAATGAATGCATTTGTATCGATTCATTTTGAGACAGAAACGGAGCTAGAACTTACCCCGCCAAGGTCACCAGCATCACGACCTATTTGTCTTGGAGTCAATGTTGGTGCACTTCCGACAGTAATAAGCGCTCGCTGTTGGCATCATGCAATCAGTTGCAACGAACTTCAATCTGCCGAAATCGAAGCTTCAGGCATCCAAAGCCTCCTTCAACTCCTCTTCTCCCAGATTTTCCAGCTATCTCCCGGTACCAAATCCCACCAAGTCTTTTTGGATCGATTCTCCAGATGCAAACCCACTGGCCACAGAGGGCAGTACAGGAATTTTACCTCAAGAAGCCGATATATGTATTATTGGTTCAGGCATAACAGGCGTTTCTGTAGCTTACCATCTCGCTGCGAGAGAGCACAGGCCATTGAAGCTGGTCATTCTTGAGGCAAGAGATTTTTGTCAGATAACTCGTTTTGCTTCAAAATATGATCACAGTTGACGATTAAGTATTAGGCTCTGGAGCAACGGGTTAGGTTTTCCTTCTTTGTTACGAGGGTTATGGCTGATTTAAATCCAGGTCGAAATGGAGGCCATCTTACCCCGAACATGTTCATTGACTTTTGTGATTTCAAAGAACAATATGGGCAGCAAGAGGCTTTGAAAGCGCTCAAGCTGGAACAGCACACGGCAACAAGCATTTTGCAGTTTATCTCGGCTCAAAACTTCGCGGAATCTGTTGATCTAGTTGCGGGAGACCACATCACGACGTTCCTCACAGATGAAGAGCTTTTGCGAGCCAAGGCCGATTACGATGCCACCAAAGCGGCGGGCGTAGATCTTTCAGATGTTGACTGGCTAAGCAAGGAAGAGATGCAAGCGGTCAACTTGATTTCTTTAAGCTCGTAAAGTCCACTAATTTGAGCAAACTATAGGCGCATGGAGTCGACTATCCGGGAGTAAAGTTTCGGGGACATAATCTCTGGCCTTTGAAGCTTGTCACACATCTGTATACCTATGCTAAATCTCAGACGAACGATACCTCGCTGTCTCTTCACACATCTACACCAGTCACTAGGATTTCCTCTACCGAGCCCGCTTCATCCCATCGTTGGAAGCTTGATACTCCACGTGGTTCTATTTCGTGTTCATACGTAGTTCATGCAACCAATGCATACGCTTCCCACCTCCTCCCGAACCTTCGGGGACCATCAGGTATCGTTCCTACCCGCGGTCAAGTCGTCGCCGTTCGTGCCGCTGTTTCTCTTAATGAACTGGGAGGAAAGTCATCTTGGGACGCAAATGATGGCTTGGAGTACTGGTTTCCACGTCCAGTTTCTTCTGCAGCAGAATGCCCTTTGATTATTCTTGGTGGAGGTAGAGAAGCCGAGCCACGGTTTGAGGATGATGAAATCGATGATTCAAAGTGCAACGAAGCCGTTGGGAAAGTTCTTAGAGATTTCCTTCCAGAGTTGTTTCCGGGAAAGTATAAAGAAGGAAGAGAGCCAGAAATGGACTGGGTTGGTGCATCTAACACGCTTTCCGATCTGTGACTGATCACATCGATAGACTGGGATCATGGGTTTTACTTTTACAAAGGATCCTTTTGTAAGTTGAACTTTCGTTCTTAGTCTTCATATATCCAAACCATCTGTTAGGTTGGCCCAGTGAGCGCTTCTACAGAATTCCAAGGCCAGTACATTGCCGCAGGTTACTCAGGACACGGCATGCCACGCGCTTACGCCTGGTGAGAGTTGTGTTTTCTACGAATTACATATACTGAATGTTGATCCTAGCGCTGAAGCCGTCGCAGAGATGATAACTGCAGACATTCGTGGTGAAAGATGGAATGCCCCGGATTGGCTTCCCGAACACTACTTGAGGTTGTCAAATGCGTGAGGTTCGGACGTATTGATCTTACTTGTCCGCACGATGTACACGAGGCGGAGAGAAATTTGTCCTCGTAAAAGTCTACTTTCTGTGTACATACTGTAGTTTTAGCGTAGGCTGATTGTGGCAGGAGTTGGCGTCGTCACGCGCAGGAACGCGTTCGCCGTACGCGGTCCCGTGAACGTTACAAGTCACAGAAATTGATCGCGTCACGCTGTAAATTTAAAACTTTTTGTTGAACCTTCCAAGTTCGTTACCACGATGTCGTCTGCGCCGCCTGCGACGCCTCAGCGCACGTCCCACAAACACTCTCATTCTGTTTCTGTACCTCTCCAGCCGGGCTTGTCACCTGCTTCACCATATACACCACTTTCGCTTCGTTCGTTTACTTCAGCTTCCACGTCGTCGTCGGGCCCATCACCGTCGTCGACTTTGGCGACGCCTGCGTCAGTACGAAATTTGAATCTCCATGCTGGCTTCACTTCGCCTCCTATCGTCAGAGTCAAAAAGCTTTCGTGGGCTTCACCGTCGCCAGGTGGCCATTCGCCTTCAGATAGTCTACCCAGTATCGCAGATTTGGCCCGTAATTGGCGCTCTAAGGCCAGCGAAAACGGTATCAGAGTCTCTAACAATGCGAAACAGAGGATGGGTGATGATTATTCCTTCATGGATGATGGAGATGGTATGTTGTTATAGTGCAGTCTCTTCCGGTTTCTGACGCGTGCATACAGTCAGCATGACAAGTGAACAAGTTTACGATGATGAAGAAGGTGCTTTTTCTTTCTACAATCGTTGTTTCTTTTGCTCAATAAGTTTCTATAGTGCTGTTGCCTGCCTCTTTCATGTCAACTCAGCGCCGTCGGGCACTGTCTCATGCCGGCGTACCCTCGCAGTACTCTGCTTCAGTGTCCTCTCATGCGCCTCATAGCGCACCTAGAGCCCGAACACGTCCTCCCCTTGCTCCACTGTCGCCCGTAACTCGACGATTGGCTCCGTCGTCACCTGTCCAGGCACGCAGGCCTAGTTTGGTCAACCATCAGAACGTGATGTCTACTCCACCGCCGAACCGACAACTAGCTGAACGCCTCCGTCTGAAAGGAAGCTTTACTGATCCTGCACAACCTAGGAGAAGGGAGGCTTTCGACGCGGTTTGTCTGGTTGCATTTTTGACTATATGCATATTAACGTCTTGTGTTTCAAGGCTCCTCCTTCCAGTGACGTCTCGTTCGACCGCGACCTCTTTGACATTCATGAGGATGAGAACGACGACGATTACGAACTTGGATACGACTCGTTCCATCATGACTTGCAAGACTATCATTACCAGTCCGAACATTACCAACGCGGTCCTGCGCGCGAAACCCAGTCTGATATTGAGGAGGAGCAATACGAAGTCGAGTACCCAACCCTTCCTCACCAGAAACAAAATCTCCAATATCACCAGTATCAATACCAGCAACAGCAGCTTCTCCCCCCATCGTACTCTCCGGCCTACCCTGCCCCTCCAGGTCTCGTTCAGCCTACTGCTCCCCGTGGAAATCCATACGCGGCTACCGGGTTGTCAATGGCTCAGGTAATGGGTCTTTCGATGTATCATCAATCGCAAATGTTGCCGCAGTATCCGATGCATCTAGCACCTGCGCATATTCCCATGCCAGTTCCTCGACACCAAGGCGAAGGTTCCCTTCCAGCTTCTTCCAACGCGCCCTCCAAGATTTCTACTCCTGTCCTTGCTCCCACTGAACCCCTCGATCCGACCAAAATTACTAAGTGCTGTTCTATCTGTGATCGTAAACCTCCTTCCTTGACACGTCTTGCCATCCTCACTCCTTGTGGGCACGCCTTGTGCTCTTCGTGTCTTACCAGCGCGTTGAATATTGTGGGTGAGAAGGACATGGAATGCGCAGGATGCCGTGCCAAGGTCGCAGACTTCAAGTTGGTGTCGATCACGGCAGAGGACGATACTGAGGAAGGCGCATCATTGAACAAGAAGCAAGTTGATAATCTTTTCCCTGTCGAAACCCCTGAAGCTTTCGACCTCGGCATGGCCGAATCAGACTTTTTCAGTGACGGCGGTATGAGGGCTAGTACTCCTCCACCCAAAACGAAAGGCATGCGACGGTCTTCTGGATTGAGTTCTATGGCAAATGCTACAAGCACATCCAACCGTGAAAAGGACTGTGATCCGATTGTACTGAGAATTGACAATGTGCCCTGGGTGATTATTCATTTCCTTTGCTTGACATTGGATATTAACGTGATTTTTAGGACATCACTCCACCGCGAATCTCAGCTTGGCTAGACCAGCCTGTCATTCGCGTTCACGTTCTTTTGGATAAGAAGGGCAAGACTATGAGCCATGCTTTTGTTGAGGTCGAAAATGAAACGATGGCTGGTAAGGTGCTCAGGGGAGAGGTCCAATCGAATGGTCCGCGTCGAGGTAGCGTGCTCGGGCAAGGAAAGAGAGCTCGAGGAGTTACAGTAACGAGAAGCTCACAGGGAGAACTCATGAACGCGGTAAGTTTGTTTGCTTTTCTTGCCTATGGTTTGTCTAATTTCTCCCATGTAGCTTTTCCCATCTTGGCTTGGAACCTTCGACGGGTCCAGGCCATCTCTTGCTGGTGTCGACGGTGATCGAGTTGTTGTCGCTCTGGAAAGCGGACTGCTGACTGAGAAGGAGGTCGCTTGTCTACTTTACCTCATTCGTTCGCCAGATGTAAGCTTTTGCACGCTGATTGTTTTGTGCTTGTGCTGATCCGCTATTTGTCACGCAGGCCCACTTCCTTAAGGTTCCTTCCTTGCCCTTCCACTCACTCGTCAGCGTCTTGGCTAAATTCCCCGCTGATATCGACTCGAGAGTATTCTGGAACAGTTCCCTTCGTGATGTTTTGTTCGATGTGGTATTTGGTAATGGTGAATCTTCGAATTGCATTATAGTTACTGATATGCCCTGCAGCTGCTATCCAAGTGCTCCAGGCGCGTATCGAGCAGAGGAAGGCCGGTAACGATGACGGAGCTTATCCTCACGATCTTGTTGATACTTGACCAAAGTTGCGTTGGACTGTCAAGGTAAGCTTCTTTTTCGATACCGATACTTCTTGATCTTAACGGCTTCTCTCAGCATTCACGTCAGAGCAAAAAGCTAAAATCACTGCATTTTTCAACACGGAGCCTGCTCGTCCCTTGTCTGCTTCGGACTCTGATAATTCCAATGCCCGTTCCGGTGGTAGTGTGACAGAAGGCGTTGATCCTACTGATGCTGATATAGAAGATGAAGATGGGGAGAACGACGTGGACGCGGATGCTCTTTGAGTGATGGATCACATTCTTCGTCCGATTCTATCCGTACCCCGAGCAGTGCCACTGCTGCAAATAGCACTACGTCATCCAACCGAGGCGACAGTACCCTTTCTGCCACCATCTCTGTCCAAGATCATATGCTCAACGACCTCGCTCGCGAGTTTGGGGTCGAGGCGACGTTGGTTGAGGCGCTGGCTCAACGTCTCTCTCTTCATCAACGCTAAGCCCATTGTGGTTATCAAAACAAAACTCTCTTCCATTCGTGTCGCCATGTTTTCGCTCGCTTTCCATTGTATCCTATGCGTTTCTCTCCCTCGAATTTCCTCTCAAATACCACATCCTTCGTTTTGCGTGCATTGAATGCAACTCCTATTTCTTTTAGTACCGACGTGGATAATCACTGGTGAACTCCGCTTTGCACGCTTGAATAGTTCTTATTATGCATTCCTCCAGCATTCCTCTTCAGATTCGGGCATCATGATCGACTTGCACTTTCCCTTTCTCCATTCGGATCCAATCATTGACGTCTATGAATCATGTTTTTCCTTTCTAATCCGCATTTCCTTGCCTTCAAACCATTTTCTACGACATTCGCCATGACTTTACCTTTCGCACTAATCGTTATCGCTATCCTCTGTCGCTGTGTTTTTGAAAGAAAAAAACTCGTTCTCTTCATATTCGTAGGCATCGTCAATACATATAATCATACATCGCAGCCAAATTTGGACAATATAGATGCTGCTTTACTGGGTAGTGGTAGTGGTAGTATAAAATTTGAGAAATTTTCAGCGACAAAACGTAATCATTTTTAAAATGAGAATGAGACCATGTGATCGTGTCTCAAAATTATCGTCACTCTAGCCTAGCTAGCTGTCTTTTGTGAAGAAAATACTCGTTCACATATAAATCGTCTAGCCTAGCTAGCTCGTCTTTTGCGAAGAGAATACTCGTTCTATTGTCACTCTGATCCTTTCCACTTCTAGTCTTCTATCTTGATTTTTGACTTCGTTTTGTGATGCTGGCGGCAAACAGAAACATATCTCTCGCGCTGCAAAAACTGGGTGCGGGTGCGTATAATATTGTTTCTTGGCCTCTAAAGCTTACAAGGGACATGCTAGTACGCAGATTGGCCCAAGCGTCGTTTCAGCTGCTCTGAACTCAATGGAACTGGAGACGACCCTTCCCCGATTCTTGCTCCTGCTCCAGAATTTTTGACCGAGGCCACCTGTGTCAGATATCTGGTCAAGGCTTGCGAGATCCCGTTATGTTCGGTTGATCCTGAAGTTTTTTTCATGACGCAGAAGGAAGCAGATGCTATTCTCGGTGAACGCAGCTTGAGGCTTGAAGCCTATTCCTGAGAATACTAATCTACCTGCTATTATCACAGATTGGGAACAGTAATTTCCAGCTTCTCTGAGTCAATCGCCTCGAAATCAAGTCACAAGCAGCATAATCCGCATTCTATCCAATTACCTGCTCCTGGCGTTCTTCCTGAAGATGACGGAACTACACTGACCGCTACACATGCTGAACCAATGCACCAACAAAAGGAGCCAACAACGCTTGAAATCCGGCTATCCTTCTCTTCATGTCCCTAAAGTTATCTCGTCCTGCGGATCTTAGCTCAGATGAATACCTTGCTGTGCTACCTGTGGACCATGGACCTTACTTTTCGGGGAAGCAACCCCGCTCTGGATATCCAAGCAAGTCGGTGTGCTTTGTTGATAATTCATAATAAATTATGGTCCTATGTTCTTTGTAAAGCGCGCCAAATCGGTAATGTCTCGTATCGTACGCAAATGGTTCGATCATTACGCCATGCCCTCACCTGAATTCAACCTAATATGTATACACCATTTTTTAGAGCAATTGCGAATGCAGATACTCTTGTCCGTAAGATCTTGTGATGATTCTCCTAGGCTAGATTGTAATATTGACGTATATTCGCCATCTGGGCCGTTTCTTGCGTATGGCCGTCTCTAGGTATAATAGCTCAAAGGACTGCTGCTTTTTCTTCATTCTCAGAGACGATATCATGGCCCCAGTTGCAATTGACGAGTCTATCCTCGACGTGGCAGAACCCAAGAAGGATACCCTGGCGCTTCCCGAGCCTACTCTAGCTCGGTTGAAGAAGGCAGGAGTGGACTTGTCCAGCGGGTATCCATACCGTCCTTCACGTCCACTCTACCTCGACGACGTGTACAAACTTCGCGCTAAAGAGTGGAAACACGACGATGCGGGTGCTAGGGCAGACAAATCCAAGAACGCCTTACTCTCCGCCGCCACGAAAGTAACCGACTTGACGACCCATATCGGAACTGAGATAGAAGGACTTCAGCTCAAGGACTTGACGGATCAGCAGAAGGACGAACTTGCCCTTCTTATCGCTGAACGAAGCGTCGTGTTCTTCCGCAATCAGGATCTTAGCCCCCAGCAACAACTGGAGCTAGGAAAATACTACGGAGAAATTGAGGTCCACGTAAGTCAAAAACACGTCTTTCCGGTCATCCTGGCTAAACGACGAAATAGCCTCAAGTTCCCCAGGTGCCGGGCCATCTGGGTGTAACAGTAATATGGCCAGATCTAGCAGCCACTGAGCGAGTCGCTAACTTCCGTCAGCCAGGTGGTGCGTCTCGCTGGCACTCGGATTTGGTTCACGAGCTTCAACCTGCCGGGATTACACATCTCCATAACGACACAGTGCCTCCAGTAGGCGGGGACACTTTGTGGGCCAGCGGGTATTCGGCGTACGAGAAATTGTCTCCTGACTTTCGCAAGATCATCGATGGCAAATTGGCCGTGTACCGCTCTGCTCATCCGTATCTGGATCGAAGTCACCCTGAGGATGGCCCAAAGCACGTCGAGCGCGTACATCCACTAGTTCGAGTTCATCCAGCCACTGGCTGGAAAGCACTTTGGGTCAACCGGACTTTCACGGACCGTATCGTTGGGCTTGACCGGGCTGAAAGTGACGCGATCCTCAATCACTTGTTCAGTGTGTACGAGAACAGTGTAGACATCCAAGTTCGATTCAAATGGACGCCGGGCACTTCTGCCCTCTGGGACAATAGGCGAGTGCACTTTTCTACTCAATCAATGAACGACACACGCTGACTGACCATTTCCAGAATTACTATCCACAATGCGAGCTGGGACTATGGCGGCAAATATCCCAGACATGGAACTCGAGTCACGTCGCTGGCTGAAAAGCCCTACTTTGACCCGGATGCCCCAACGAGGCGTCAGGCTTTAGGATTATTGGACGAGGGAGAACTGCCTGAAGGTCCTCAGTAGGCAAATCATTGTAAATCTAGTCAAACTCAAAGTAAATGTACAAGCATCTGTGAAAGGTGATCGCACCTTGAAGTTCTGCGTGTGAATTTTTGCTCAGCTTCTTCTCGCTTCTCCAACTTGTCCATGTCGGTCACGGTGGAGCAGTTGATTCCCCTTCCTGAGGCTTATACGGAGTGTGAGGCTTGCGGCGAAGAAGATGAGGATGTTACTCTACTGAGGTGTAGTCGATGCAAGAACAAGTTCTACTGTGTACGTATTTCCCACTGTGACCTCGTACTTACTTACATTATCGCAGAGCGAAAGATGCCAGAGATCTGATTGGAAAACGCATCGCTTCGACTGCTCTGAGCTTCCTGTTGCTGGGGATGCCTTGGCGATTTTGTCCTGCGATTCAGAGCTCCAAACCGAGGTAGCGCGCGTTATTCAGTCTTTAAAGCAGTGGAGGGATGCCTCGGATCGTAATGCAAAAGCGAACAAAGAAGCTTTAAAGGGTTTACAAGAATCACAGGATATTCTCGGTGAATACGGTTTGCTAACAGGCGGCTTGAAACACGCTAATTATCCGACAGAATGGGAAAAACAACTTCCAACTGCCTTTCAGTACTCGCATAGCCCTGCGCTTCATCAAAAACACGTTTTTCGCAAGCCTCTCATGCTCATAGCACGTCTTTTGTTCAGCTATTCAATCGCCGTCCTCCCAGCAGACGAAAAAACTGCATTGACGAAATACATAGCATCGACAGACTTTCCTTCGTCGTTCCCTCAGCTGTACGCGCCGAAAGTTGTTGCTCGACCTGCGAAACTGAGCTCCGGTGAATACGAAACCTTGACGCAAATACTTGGGAATGTGCTTGACGCATTGGCGCCCTCGTTGTCTGAAGACCTCAGAGGAGCATGGCGGAACTTGATGGTGGGTCAAAAGAGGTTGTACAATGCTTGATGAATATTTGAGCTTCTGTAATCGGCGATATCTTGGACGAATAAACATTGACACGAGGAGACAAATCTGGAACGTCTTAAATGACGCTGGAGTGGGGATGCAATGTTGAGTTAAGCGTTATGTAAGCGCTCTCACGCTGCTTATCTTATCCGCCGTTCTTTTTAGTGTCGAGCGTATCCCCTAAGTATTCGTATCAGCCTCAAGTCTTTTCAAGATTTACTATATAACTAGATCTCAATGGATAGTAACGACGACATATTTTCTATTGGCGAGACTATCTCTGTCCGAACGGAGGAAAAACATCGTACAAGCTTATACCATCGTTAAAGCCTTTCTTCCCTTCACAAAGAGCATTGTCCTTGTCGTTCGACTGGTGGATGGAACGAGTCCAAATGACAATGTAATTTTCAAGATATACGATCCTCGTTTTCTCGAGGACAGAGAAACCACTTCTCAGCCGTGGAACCTTCATACTGAACATGCAGCTGCTGCTTCTCGCTCAGAATTGGCTTCCTTAGACGACGACGAGATAATGGATCGCTTCGAAGAATATTATGACGATGTTGAAGGCCAAAATGAAATTACAATCTTGTGGGAGGAATGGTTTTACCGAATGTCGATGCAATCCTACAACAACGAGCGAAGGGCATATGCGAACCTATCACGTCTTCAGGGATCAATAATTCCAAAATTCATTGGTTCTGGTCATCTCTAACTCCCAGAACGTGCAGTCGATGTTCCTCTTAATATCCTCGAATACATCCCTGACAGTATCACACTTCAGGAAGTCTCGTCGTCTGTCATTCGAACTATCAATACCATGGCCTCATCTCTGTCTATCTCCGAGTCGGTTCATCGCAGTAGAGCCCGGAGCGCTCCATCCTCTGAAGCTGTCGACACTAACGCTGTCGCTGTTGAAGATGACTCGCCTGATCCCAAGGTCAACACAGGGGTCCCCTGGTTAGATGAGTTGCTCGAGGGCGTAGACAGTCTCGTGGAGCATGGCGTAATCTACGGTGATTTGCATCTCAAAAATGTTCTGGTCACTCCACAGTCTTGTCCACAACGAGCGAGCAAGACGCGGAAGACAGGTGGGAAATTAAATGTAACCAATCGAATGATAGTTGGTGGATATGACATTGGTTGAAGGACAAAGGCCTCAAGCTGGCTGGTATAAAATAAAGACTGGTTTTACGAATACAAATCACTGGTCTCTGGGCATACTTTATGATGATATTTTTCGTGCAATCGTACGCCTACATTCCAAATTTTAGGGTGCAAGTTCTGCGTCAGTGATCATCTCCCTTCCTCTTCTTTTTGCACGGCTCTGATGTAGGTATTCGCTTCATGCTTTAGTCCACTTGGGTCTTCTCGAAACGTGCGTACAACGAACATAATTGAATCCTAGGGGATGATTCTAGCAACAGCGGTATATTTGCAGTAGGAAAGACGATCTCAAACAGTGAATCTGGAGACCCTCAGTTATGCGACTTGTTCCAACAGTACTCCTTCCAGAATTATTCAAACATATACAAGGTAAATACATACTATGCTGGAACTTTAAAGAGTATTTTTCCTTTTTGACTGACAACCGTCGCCTTCTGCGTTGGGTTATCGGGATCCGCAATGACCGAACATTTACCTTTACAGGCTGGGGCACCCGTGAAGGTGAAATGAAGCTGGAAGCTGTTGCGCGAATGGGGGACTCTGGTTTCGGGATACAACCCTGGTTCGAGGTAAATTTGGTGCTTTACGCAGACATCCAGCCCCAGGTGTGGTATAGCTTCATAAAAAAGATCCTCAATGCCAGTTTTCAAGCGTTCCCAATTGGGTGGTTGTGTGTGTGTTACCGGATGGAATGTGATATCCAGGAGTGTTCGTCGAGAAAGGCTGTACGGTTGATCGCGAGAACAAGCTGCTACTTTACTGTCAAGAAAAACCTACAACAAATTAGACACGACAAAACAATATGAGGGTTTGATTTAACACTCACAGGTTGTGGGACAGCATTTACAGAAAAGCCGAGGACAAGGCAAGGCATTAGTGCAAGCCCGAGGTTTGTGGTAAACAACATAGAAGTGTTGACGATTAGAATCACGTCAAGGTAGTTACAGCGTAAATGGGTAAGACGAGGATGCTCGAAGAGAGGCAGTAAGATAGTAGGATGAGGGCGCACTCGAAGTTTTGACCAGCAGAGGAGATAGCTTGACCTGCAAGTTGAGGAAAGATTGCCAGTACATGACAGGGTTTTATACGCCAGAAAAATCTGAATTTGGAATGATACCCGCTAACTGGCCACACGGCAGTCATGATACTGCGATGCATACTACTTAATGTATACAGACTATCAAGCATAGAATGCTCATGTTGCTGCGTGCGCGACACACCAGGACACACACGCTGAACCAAGGCTGAACACACCTGGGAAGCTTGGTACCGAGCAATATTGTTGAGTAGCCGCCCAAAAGCAATAAACCCATTTCAATCCGGGAACTGAAACCTGCGCTGTCGTAGGCGGGAATTGAGCGTGGAACATCTCGGTAGTAGCCTGTAGTACCTCAGCGCTCAGCATGTTTGAGTACTTCTGAGCGCAATTCGAATTTCTTGCCTTATTCATTTGGATTGGCAGTGGGTGATGACCGAACACAGCTGGCAACCTCTGCAACGCGAGTTTGGTAATAGGTGCCGCATTGATTAATCTGTAAGTTGGTTGGACATAGTGAGAGCCAGTGAGATTGTGAGAGTTCTGTACACGTTCAGAGGTAAAGGAAGCGAGGAGAGAATACTGTGATTTTCGGAGCATGATGCCTGCAAATTACTAGCCTGGGGTAAGAAATCGACAGACATTGTCCAAGCCTGGCCCGCCGTAATGTACCTGTGAATGTCTTGTATCCATCTTTTGTCCAAAGCCAGCTATTGCCATTGGAAGTTCTGGAGAAAAGGAGCACGTGCCAACCGCTTTCGTGCTCTGACTCGAGAGCTCTCCTTATATTAGCCTTGCCAGCCGTCTTGTAGTTAGCGAAGAAAAGTCGTTCACAAACAAAAGCTCTCCTTGAAGTTGGCAAGTTGGTGCAGAGTTTAGTTTATTGACATCACAAGGCTTTACTTGTCAGCACGCAAATCATTGCTAAAATCAGTCGCGTCGTAAATCATGAACTTTCAAGACGATTTTGAGCGACTATGATATCTACAGTGAAAACACTCAGCATGTTCGGGATAAGGTAGGCGTACAAACCACGAATAAACTGAAGTTCTCCCAAGCATAGTGAGCCCGGTTACGACGAAAGCCCTCAACAAGTACCCACCGAGATTTCAAAGGTTGAGCATCGTCTGGGCAGAAACGGGCAAGAGAAGAATCAAAGGAACCGGTCGAATAACAAACTATCGTATGTCGTACATATTTGTTCGATTCGAGCTCGATCTAATCAATAGTCCGATGGTATTAAAGTCACAAGGCATTGTAAACAGAATCACCGGTCTCTGGGCATACTCGTATATCTTCAGAGACTGGCGAACGTTTAAGGCTGCTCCGCTCGACAGTGATACTATATCTGTCTCAAACATCCTTCCCCAGCGAACAATGATATAGATGTAAGGGGATGAGGCGTGAGTATTTGAGTCATGGCCAGGACATGATTGTCCCTAAAAGAGGGTCATAAGCCATATTGGGACGTCAGATGTCAGTTCTTGATAAATCCAGCTTTGGCATACCCTAATTTGGCAACGAGACAATGCATTGTTATGTTGGACCACCAAAATGAGCCATTTTATTTTGATCTTCATTCGGATCCATCTATTCCATTGTTCGACCATTATGGTCATGCTCAATGGTCCGATGGACCGCATATATAAAGCACAATAGTCACTATCTACCAAATCCAACTTATATGTCCTATTTTCCCAGCACACGCATCACCAGTTTGTTTTGGTGGAGATATAAAGCAACCTCGCAGTCTTCTTCCTCGTCCCCCTTCTCTACGCTTATCTTCAAAGCCCGAAACCTTGCAGCTCGTTGCAGACTGCCAATCAAAAGACGCTCTCAATCAAAATCTTATTCTGGCTTCCAGATGCCGACCTCGTATATGACAACTCCCACAGCTGCGCAGGGCACCGTCACTTATGCATCTTTTGGGATCGACGGAGAAGCCTGCGGAGGCAACTCGTCCTTGGAGAACATCGATCCAAACACTGGCAGCGTGGATATCGATACTCCACAAGATCCTGATTGCATGGTGCCACTCCCTTCACAAACACATGAGGTGAGGCCACTTTTTTTTCCCAGCTGGATTTGACACACTTATGAACATAATTTCAGCGTGCCATCTCGGAACTCAAGCAACCACAAAAAGAACACAGCTTGAACTCTACCGCCACTCCTCTAAAGAAACTCTCTAAAAAGATTCTCGCTCGCCCTCCCTCCCTTAACAACCCCCCAGGATCATCCATTTCTACAAATCCGTCCGTCGAGCTGGTGCCCATAGCCGGTGATGCCGAAGGGGAGAATTCCTCTTCTGATGATTATGATGTGTCCGATTCTGACAAGAGTACTGGGGCTGGTACTGCTGCTGAAAGCGACAGTACTTCGGAGGTGGAGGAGCCTGTGTTGAGACCTTTGACGGTCCCTCCTTGGCACTATAAAGCCAGACGGGATAATCGTGCTGCTACTCCAGAGTAAGTCTCTTTACATCAGTTATTTGAGTTACTAATCAACGACCAATAGACCTCGTCCTCCTTATATCGTGTCGGATGGCGAAACGATGCGTTTTCCATTCTGAGTTATGTGGGGGACGTGAGAGTCGGGTTTGCTTCATTCTAAATACTGCTGTGTATTATTATACGTTCTAAATCTACGATGATAATATGATAATCCGAAATTATGGACAGTGCGATGCATGTTCTGTCGTCAAGCTATACTGTACCTTTTTAATCTGGTCGCTCCCTAAGCGAACCATGCCCTCAACCCATCATAAACCACAAAAACGATCCCGCTACTGGGTATTGCCCTCGCCATCGACATTCCGCACCCAGAATATAGGCCTTTAGCGCCATGGGTGCGATATATTTTCAGAAAAGTCTCTAGAAACGACATCGATTCTGGACTTGCGCTACTCGAACGTTTGAGCACCGAAGATAACGCAGAGGAAGCCGTTAGAGGTTGTTTGGAAGTGGAGTAGGGGGGTGATGAAGTCGATGAAGAAGGAGTTAGAGTCGTGGATGGAGGTGAAGTTGACCATTCTCTGGCTGCACTCGACGCACGTTGTTGGTATACCCTCATTTCACGTAGTTCCTCCTCGGTCTGCATTGCACTTTTTACTGTATCGGCCGGATACAGCGCCGCTACACAAACAGCGCCAGATACGGCTCCAGCAAAGGCCGACTCCCAAGGTAACAAAGGCGAGGAACTATGTTCGGTTTTCGTTCGTCGTTCTTTTAAAATCCTCCCGACCCATTCTTTGACGGAGAACCATACAGCTGTGCCTCCAGTCTCGCGAAGAACGGTGCCTGTATGACCTAACCATAATCCTCGAACACCATTAGTTGCGATAATGTTGCGAACGATAGTTAACGGCCCAGGGAGATGATGATTTGTGCTGGAAGCGGTGACAGGAGACAGGGAGGTGCGGATGCTTTGAGGAGGAGATTGCCGCGTGTATATGGAGGAGGATGTGAGATCCCTAGGTGGAGGTTTGGGTAGTACGGGAACGTGAATCGGCGGAACGCGTGGAGGGGTAGGAACATTTAGCATTTGAACTTGGATTTTACATTTGACAAGCTCTATCGGTGTTCTGCGATGAGATAAGAATTAGAGGCATAATCTTCCATACGCAGATATTTCAAACTGACAGTATAAAGCTGGTGGTTGCGCCTGCGCCTGCCGCTGCGAAACAGAGCTGTGGGATAGTCAACTCATCTGAGGACTTGTAGTAACGGCGTATACCGTTTTGGAGTGATGAATACGCGACAAAAAGTGCTGCAGTTTCTAACATTGAGCCTAGAAGCTGATCAAAGTTATTAAATTAAAATGTGTCTAGTAGAAAATGCAAGTTGCTCACGGGTACGGGAAGGCCCTAAAGATCATTTGAGCTCAAGGGATCAAGCTGAAAATAAAAATTCTGCTCACGCGATACAGGCCTTTGAATCCTTCGTCCCGCCACGTCTGCATAAGACAGTCCATAGGGCCTTTGAACCGAGGCTGGCTGCTCGAACTTGACAAAAGTTGAGATTGCAGACGAACTTTAGCCAGGTCAAACGGATATTCAAAAACTTCGGAAACCATTCCTGCAACCTAAATATAAAAATGAGATAAAATAAAATAAAGAAGATATGTAGCTTACGCTTCCGAAAACAATATCCTGAACAGCGTCGTCGATAGGTGACTGGAGGGGCCGTGAAGCCCCATCCGAGTGCATGATACTTGGAAAGTGTGCCTGGTTTACTTTGAGAAGCCCTAATCACTGTAAAAAAAGACGACGATGAAGTTGCAGTGTCATTGGCCGTTCACGTTGACTTTTCCGTGCCGAGCGACGCGTACGTCGATGGCGAAAACATGAGTGGTCCGCGCGCTTATTTAAGCGCTCATCCATCATGTCCGACAAAAAACGACGGCTACAAAACGCGTGCGATTTATGCAGGAAGCGAAGGGTTCGCTGCCATAGCGTAACTGCGCTTGAACCGTGCTCCAACTGCCTTGTAGATGGTGTTCCTTGTACTCGTACCACGCAGAAAAAGGTAATGACTGGTGGCTATTTTTCCGTTAATAAATCTGATCTCTCTGTTCTGTGACGTCTTTTCCAGAAACGTGGGCCAAGAACAGGGTGAAATTTGATACTCGAAGTCTAGATGTTGTCTAACTTCACGTTGATCCAGGACATCATCCAAAAAACATACCGCTGCTATCCAAGTTATAATCAACGCTATCATCACGGAACCAGAGACATATGTTTTACCAGAAGACCCTAACCTTGTTCGTAAGATGCTTCTTGATTTTGCATATCATATCCGCTCTTTGGAAAGACGGATTTCTCATTGGCGACAAGCTGCAACGCAATCGGAGATCTACACTATGGTTCAGCCCATCGACTCTTCCAACACTCCCGAAGTTAAAAGTGGCAATCCTGACGATGGGACCGAATCAGACAACCTCTCTAGTGAAAGCGACGTTGCGCTGACTCTTGCAAGTTCGTTAAGGAATCTTTCCCTCCATAAAAACAGCCCGGTCTCGTCTGGGCAACGCCATTTTGGTCAATCGAGCAACGTCATGATGATCCAGACAGCAGCTAAAATCAAACAAGAAATCCTTGGGGGACAACCATCCTACCACGAAAGTCGTAGACCTCAGTTTTGGGAAATCCCTACGGTAAGCATTTTTTTAGAATCGTTATTTTCATTCAGACTTGACGTATTGTTTGGATAGTGGCAGCGCAAGTTAGAACAGCCGCGATCGTCTTTAATCTTCCCTGAAGCCGACCTGCTCCTGCAACTTATCGAACTGTACTTCCAGCGAGTCCAACCTTACGTTCCGCTGTTACATTACCCGAGTTTTTCACGATCTGTATCCGAATGCTTGCATCTTCAAGACCATAGCTTTGGAATCGTTGTCCTGGGTGTATGCGCTGTCGCCTCACGATACTCACATGACCCCCGCTGCCTTGAAACTGGTACCACAAGCCCACACTCACTTGGATGGTCATACTACAAGCAGATGACACCACGAACATTGTTCACAGAGCCACCAAATTTATATGACCTGCAGTATTGCTGTGTATGTCTTTAGATTTTGTTTTCTCGCTTATTGTAATGTTGGAGATATAGCTTTCAGTTCTATATCTTTTGGGCACTTTTGCGTCAGATACAGTATGGAGTATAATAGGAACCGGTTTGAGGTCAGACATACAAAATATAACATCGGAAACTTGAACTGACTCTAGAACTAAGATATGGGCAGGAGATGGGTTTACATAGGAAAAAGAAAAAACGACCAGAGGGTCAACCAGCCTGGTGGACTGTGCAAAGCGAGCTTTGTACCCGCGCTTATTGGGTACTGATTAATATGGATACCTGGATAAGTATCTCCTATGGCCGTCCCAAAGCCACTACCAGTGATGAGTGAGTTCAGGGCCTCTGGTACTTAGTTTCAACTTAAGGTTGTTTCCGTCTAGTTTTGATCTAGAACTGCCTATGGACTGTGACGACGAGTATTGGGAGACTAACGATAGAAAGCAGCCTGCAGGTATCCCTCGAAATCCTCGTTTTTCATTTATCATTGCCAGCTGTTGGAGATTGCTGGATCTATGCATCGCGCAATATATTCCGTCCACAGACCCAGATTTTGGAAAAGGATGGGTATATTCGGACCAAATTGGGATCAGAAAGCTGTGATAGAGCTTGATTCCGCTCTTAATGAATGGTTTGCATCCCTCCCTGAGCACCGTGAGTGCCAAACTTTCTGCCTATGTTTGGACGACTTTAAAATTTTGATTATACAGTAAAATGGGACCCCAATGGGGAAGATAGTTTGTTCATGCGTCAAGCTGGGGCTTTGCATGCTGGCTATTATTGGTTACAGATGAAGATACATGGGCAGTTCTTCCAAACTATCTATTCTCAAAGTCGCAGTGGTTCCAAATCTGAATTTCCTGAGCTCCCGACAATGCCAATTCTGATGAATGCAGCGAAAAGTACGGTCAGGATACTGGGGGTTCAAAGTCAGCTCCAGGTCGACCCTCCTGGTCCTTTTATGGTGGCTACATACTTTGAAACAAACAGTTCCATTCTGACAAGGTCGTAGATACCGATTTTTAATGCTGCAATTGTATTACTTTTAGGGAGTTGGATGAAGAGAAATACGTTGGACAGTAGCAAGGACATGCAAGCCGTAGCCCGTTGCTTGGAAATCATCTCATCATACGAGGACAGGCATGTATACCCTTCACTTGGCACCCAGTTCTGAAGCTAAACATGATGGTATAGATATGTACTTGCTGGCCGGCTGTAGTAAGACCTCTATTACCCTCTCTCTTGCAACGGAGACTGAGACTATGGCTCTATCCGAAGTGACATTATCCATTCCGTCATGAACATGGGTGCTCAACATTTTCAAACTACTTCAACTTCTGCTCCTGCGAAGAGCGATGACACCCATTACACTTCTGTATACCCTAGGTCCCCACTATCTTTATTCGAAACTGTTCGTGGGTTCGAGACTAATGGTTCAAGTTTATCTTACGGCCAGAATAGTATGGCCTCTACAACGGCCGCTTCTCTTCCTGTATCGGACTTGTTCGAGCTTACAAGTTTTCCTGGTATGATAGCGAGCTCAGCTTTACTATACCCGAGTGCTAATCCTATATTTGTTCCTCAGACTTCGTAGAACCCGGTTCGGCTTTACCCTCAGAGGAGAACTGGACAACTTTTATGGCTCAAGTGGACGAACTCTTGCAATCGGTCAGTGGAGGACTTCCAACATAGATTTGAACGCCCCGATAGCTATCTGCACACATGTGCTATGATTACTTACTCATGATGGTTATACATATTGACATGCTGAGCCTTGTTTTCTGTATTAGGTTGAGCTTCATATCCACTAAGTATTGCCGTCAACGCTGTCGCGCTCCATACCAGTTGGAGTGTGTATCGCGACGTCCTTCCTGTCCCTTTCTCTTCTCTCACCATCCTCTAAGAGCCTGAAGACTCCGCCAGGATCTCCCATCGAACTCGCTTCATCTGATTCCAAGTCCGAAGCCCATTCCCACGCCACAACGCCCCTCTTCGACTCTGTCTGGCATTATTCTTCCCGGTCTGTGACCCTGATCTCCTTACCGGTGTCCACCTCGTCATCACATCAATCAATGGGTGTAAGCAGGTGTAAGCCTCGTAAGATGGGCCCCACATGCCAGGCCCCCATCCTTGATTTGCGTCTTTTTCTCGGACCCCGGCGTATCAGCACTTGGTCCCAAGCCGGCAATAAACCTAACCTAACCTAACCCTACATTGCGAATATTTCTGCCAATAATTCCAGATATCTTTAATAAGGCAAGAGTCCAGAAGGTCTACAGAACCTTCATGTAAGCCATACGAAACCGGTACGATAAGTGTGCGACAACATTGCAACAATCTTTCAGCAAATAACTCCAGCTGCCCAGTGCCAAGACTTAATATCACAGCCCGCCCGTCGTCCCGCCCTTTACGACAACTTCACCAACAGTTGTTCAACGACGCCATCCCGCTGTTTCCTACCAACTTTCTATTTTTTAGCAATAAAATAAGTATATTTGTGCATTGAAGTCATGCCAAAATCAAGTAGTAAGTATGAGGAACTGGAGTTGAAAGGCTTCGAAGTTGTCAAGGCAGTACCACAGTGTGAGTGCTAGCTCCGTACATTCCTATGCCATACTGACGCTCCAGTAAGCACCGCAATACCTCTCGTTGACTCCTGACTCTGGACACTGCATAATGGGGACTGTTGCCTACAATATTACTCAGTGTGCCGAAGACGCCGCTAACCTCATCTGTGAGACATGACCAGGAGCAACCTTCATGGGCAAAAGAATAAACAACCGCCGCAGCCACTTTGGTAACCTCAACGCTGGCATTGCGCATGGCAGAGGCTGTGTAGTAAGTACCTACTCTCTTTCCAGTAACCTAGAAACATCACAAGCGACGAAGCCAACACTGCGATTTTTGACAAGTTGATCGACCTACTTCCCTTCTAACGCTTATCCGGTTATGTGGTATCTCAACTTCGTTTTTCTTGAACTTACCTTCGACAGGTATCTTCAAAACCTGGGCACCATGACTGTATGGATACTGCAGTGGTATGTGGTTCGAGGTTCCCTTTTTTGCATTTTTGACAACAGTGTAATAGCTTCAGCGGCATTTAGCCCTTGCACTGTATGTATCCCTCATATTGACTTTGGAAACTCACAGTTTCTTTGATGCTGGATATGGAGCCTCGGTTGGTTTGATTGGAGGAAACGTGGCCACTTGATACTTGAGACTTCGGACTTGTTATTGAGTTTCCTCCCGGTACAGTGATCGCAATTGCTTCAGGTGTTTGCCGCCAGATGATAAGTAACACGCGTGTAGGTAAAAACGAAGCCCACTACTCATTTACCCATCTGGAGGAAATTTTCGCTGGGTTGACCACAGATTTCGGACAAGGAGACGTACCATGCATCGTTGACTGCTAAAGAGGCTGAAGAAGAGAGAGTATGCAAGGAAGGGCGCTGGGGAATGGGTTTAAAATTATCCTCTACATTAGAAGGGCTTGGGCTTCATACGTAGTCTATGAAATATGATTGCTTTACACTTCTGCAGTTTTTCATTCGAGATTTTACTGTCAACGGAGTGCGGCTGCTCATCAAATACTTGAGTTCGATGCTTGCAGCGTTGAGCACAACGGATCAAGGATATTTTGACCCAATATTTTAGCATAGATATGTTCCTTCAGAGGGAACAATTTTCTGTGTGTATGTTATAACCCTAACCTACCTAAACATGGCTCAGCCAAAGCCCGAGGACCTAACTTGAGCTTGACGCTGCACCTCTCCCAAACTTCACAGTACCAATGTATGAGTGTACTGAACTTTGCATACCGCCAGCCTTTCCTTTGCCCATGGCATCAACTTACAACTTACTTACAGTACAGATTGGATTGGTAGAAACAGTGGGGAAGTATGCGTGAAACCGGTGATCGCCTCGTAAATAGCTGGCTGGGTGAGTTTTAGATAGATTGTATAGCTGCAATAAAGAGCAGGACGAAGGGTAGCCAGCAGTGAAGGCAGGATGGATGTAGTTGGTTAACTCAGCATGACGAAGGCGGATTGGCCGGGGTTACTTTTTGATTCCCCTTTGGTCACTCGGCGGGATAATGGGCACAAGTCGGGATAAAGGGCGGGACAACGGGCGGGACAACAAGTGGCCGTTATGATGTAGACCTCTTGATCTTGCAATAAGTACAGTAGGCAATCATTTTGCCGCAACACTTATCGCACCGGTTTCATATGGCTTACATCTCTTGCCTTATTGGCAGAAATATTCGTACTTAGGGAAAGACGCAAATCAAGGGATGGGGGCCTGGCATGTGGGGCCCATCTTACCAGGCTTACACCCATTGATTGATGTGATGACGAGGTGCCGGTGTCACTCCGGGTCAAGGCAGATGTTTTCAAGCTGTGTGAAACTTTGGAAGAGCATCCTCATCTAGGTAAAATTGAATCGTCACCGGGAGGGAGCTGGTAAAGGCACGTAACGCGTTAAACTGTAAGCAGAGAACGATTAACCTTGGGAAACCGGAAGCAAATTGTCGCAGGCTTCAAAATTGCCGCTAGGCAAGCCTAATAAGGGAATACCTAATTGGGATTTGGAGACAGGAAGACTTTTTTGAGACTTCATTAGCCACGTATCATACAATTAATACAGTGTACCATGTTCAAAAGGCCCAAAGTGTAACGACAAAGTGCAGGAGGTCAAACGTACATCAGCTGCAAGAATTCTCATCTGCAAATCCTAATCGAGTCTTGCCTTATTAGGCTAAGCGCCCAGGCCCGTCACTCCGAAAAAGTCCACAAACTCGACTTTCATTCGCTCATGAAGGCGAAAAGGAATCCGATTACCATATTACTTAAGCGACTGTGAACCTGACCTTATAACCGAAGTGTACACTGTACTTATTCCCTTAACTTCTTTTCCCGCACTGAAGATGATTCCCTCTCGTTTCTTCAGGGCTTTTCATGGACGGAAAGCTTCTACGTTATCCGTTGCTCAGGGAGCCTCACACCCACCACTTGATAACAGGACTCTTTCCAACTTTTTCGTCCAGGAAATCCTCCATAACCACAGCACGAGGCCAGCTTTAATATGCCCCTCTGAGAAAGCTGGTGCTCATGGCGGGCCGATTTCGAGAAATCTGGGAAGAGCTTCACATTTAGCCTGGGATTTCGAGGAATTTTGGCGTCATATAGATGCTGTCTCGAGGGGGCTTCTTCTTTTGGGTGTTCAGAAAGGTGATGTCATTAGTGTGATAATGGGTAACAATAGGTATGTTTATGGCCATTTTGCAGTCTCTTACTTCTTTCTGACATTGTCTTAGCGCGTATGCCATCCTTCAATGGGCTGCGGCGCGTATCGGTGCTGTTCTTGCAACTATCAACCCTTCGTATCACATAGATGAACTGGCTAGCACTTTAAAACTTGTCGGGACTAAACATCTTATCATCATGCCCGTACTGCGACACACTCAGTATCTTAAGTCACTCATCACCCGGTTTCCCGGTTTAGCAAGTTCGCGACCGGGTAACATTCAAGAATCTGAGTTACCTGAGCTACGGAATCTTATTGTAGTAAACAACCCGCCACATGAACACGACCTTGTGGAACCTGCCATTGACTGGCGGGACATGATCTTATGGAGCGAGCACACAAAGGAAGCAAAATTAATAAAAGATATTGCTGAAGGCCTGCATAAAGACGAGATCATCAACTTGCAGTTTACGAGGTTGGTCTCTTTACCATTTAGAAGTAATATCTCATAATTGACGATTTTCCAGTGGGACCACCGGCGCGCCCAAAGCTGTTTCGGTACGTCTATCATCGTCATGGTACTGATAAGGTTTTTACTTATGGACGCAGTTGACACATCACAATTTGCTCAACAATGGTATCTTTATAGGCCGCTCCATGAACATCGACGAGAAGGATATATTATGTGGCTGGTTTTTAACTTTTCGTTTGCGTCAAATCTGATCTCAAGTTTAGGCAATGTTCCTCCTCTGTTCCATTGCTTTGATGAGTGTTACCGTTGCGCTTTCAATTCGGTGTGTACTAACAGACTTTTTCCTCCTTCTATACGCTTAGTCCTTGGGAACCTTGCTTTTTGGTCGCATAGCGCCTGCGTTGTGTATCCCTCTGAATCCTTCGATCCAGTAGCAATTGTGAATGCTCTCACCAAGGAACATTGCACCGCTTTACACGGCGTTCCAACGCATTTCCTTGGAATCCTTTCGGAAGTGACAAGGAAAAGAGCTTTGGGTGAGGAGGTTGATCTAAGTAATCTCCGGTTCGTATGCTGTTGGCCCATATTAATGAGCCCAATTAAAACCTTGATCATTTTCACTTTGCAGGACTGGAATTGCTGCGGGTACCAGTGTACCCATAGATCTTATGCGAAGGCTTATAACTGAGCTCAACCTTCGTGACTTGACAAATGCGTACGGAATGAGTATGTAATAATTTTATTTCAGCCTCCTCATACCCTAATTATATCCATATCTGTAGCGGAAACCAGCCCTGTCTCGTTCCAAACAACGCCTGCTGATCCCCTCATCAATCGCGTTGAAACCGTTGGCAAGATTCTGCCGCATGTCAAAGCAAAAATCATCGACCCGCAGGGTAAGATAGTTCCCGTGGGTACACCGGGGCAGGTTTGTGTTGCTGGGTATCTGTTACAAAAAGGGTAGGGATACCCACTATTCGCGTATGTTTTGCCTAAGTTTTATCAGATACTGGAATGATGAGGAACACACGCATCAAGTTGCATATAAAGATGCAGGAGATGACTCGGATACCGTGTGGATGCATACAGGAGATGAGGGGATACTGGATGAGGAGGGATATCTAAGAAGTACGTTTCATATTGGACCTTAGGTGCTCTCAAGATATCATTAACTTTTTTTACATCACAGTCGTTGGTCGGATGAAGGATATCATCATCAGTAAGTTCCAATGATAAACCTCTGTCATCTGGGGTAGATCGCTGACGGAAATCACCGAAACAAGGGGGCGGGGAGGTAAGCACTGAAAATGGTTTTCTCTCAGACTGATTTACTATGAGAACTTTCGTAGAATCTCTTCCCTGTCCAAATTGAAAATACCTTGGTTGCAAACACCCTAATCCGTGAGGCTGCCGTCGTCGCTGTTCCAGACAAGGAATACGGGGAGGTTGTAGGCGCGTGGATTGTGCGAGATACAGATTCTAACTCCAAGGAGAAGCTATCGAGAGACCATGTTAGAAAAATAGTTCGAGAGACCATGAATCCTCAGGTAATTGTCCTTCGAGTCCTGTCAAATAGTCTCAAAACTAAACTTGTATCCAACTATCACCACCCTTCTTGTAGTGCTCTCCGGCATGGGTCTGGTTTGTCGGCGAGGATGGAACTTCCGAGGAGCTTCCAAAAACTGCGAGTGGGAAGGTGATGAAGCATATATTGAGGAAGTGGAGTAAAGAGCTTGCTGAAGCAGGGGTTGGGAGAGTGAAAAGCTGAGAATTCGTACGAAGTTTGTAAGCCGTCAAGACGAGATGGAAACTGGTAAGGGTTCCTTAAGGTCTCGATTTGTTCCCTACTGAGTATTCAAAAGATTGACACCGGCTATCTAACTGCCACGGCGATTTTTTTTATCGATTTTCTCAGCTAGTCCCACCCTCCAGCTGTGCATGTGCGTTCGCGTTGATGCATCCTCCCGCGCAAAAGCTCCTCATTTATCATTAAGCACCTTATGTATCATATGTCTGTTTAAGAGTTATTAGGATCAGACTGTAGGTGCTTTTCCTCCAAGTACCATAATGTCCAAGTCACGATCTGGGGCTGCTGCTGCAGCCAACATTTGTGTTGTTGGTGCTGCTGGGGTATGTATTTAAAACCATCGATATCAATTTACATATGCCACTAGTAGCTTATTGGAATCCGGCACACCTTACACTGTCTCTCAAGCCCTCTCGTCAACTTGACATCCATTGTTGATCCGGCTCCTGCAGGTGCCGAACTTGCTGCAAAATACAACTTGGTACACTTTACTGATCTGGACGGGATGCTTGCTGCCCGAGGAAGAAGCGAAATTTTGGTTAGTGGAGTTATTCTTGCAACTCCGAATACAACACATGTCCCGCTTGGAATCAAGCTAGTCAACGCAGGTATTCATGTCCTGGTGGAGAAAGTGAGCATATATAATTGAATTGGGTACCAGGAGACTCAACGCCCATCTTAGCCACTGTCAGTCACTGTAGAAAGTGGCAAGTCTTTACTCGTCGAAAATATCAAACCAGGATGCGGCAGGATACTTGTTGGTCACCATCGCCGATTCAACACGTATGTTATCCAGGCGAAGAAGATGATTGATGAAGGCCGCAGTCAGAATGCTCTATGGGTTATTATTTACTAACTAATGATCAAACCTTCGGTACAGTTCTCGCGGTACAAGGAACCTGGACTCTTCTCAAGCCCCTTTCCTATTTTTCATCTCCAACGTCTTGGAGGAAAGAGCTCGGGAGTGGGGGTACAATTCTCATCAACCTCATTCATGAGCTCGATCTACTCCGATACTTCATGGGTGATGTCGTTAAAGTGTACTGTGAAAGAGGACACTCAATCCGGAATTTTGAGGTAGAGGAAACCGGCGCAGTGGTATTGAGTTTCAAGAACGGTGCGGTGGGAACGTTCATTTTTAGTGATGCAGTGGCATCGCCGCACAGCTGGGAAGGAGCAAGTACGTGTGTGCCTCAGACTCTACTGGTTGCTTGATTCATGAATGCTCTCAATTTAGCTGGTGAGAACCCGAATATCGCGTTTACGGTGAGCAGATCGGCTTCTTCGCTTTTGAAAGTTGTTTCTTCTGCTCTTCTGTACCTTGGAGCTGATTAAATTGGTTCCTATAACCAAGGGCGGAACCGTATATACCTTTTTTGGCACTCGTGCAACCACAGCTATCCCCGACCTCAAACTCTATCATTATGATAAACCGGACGGTTGTTGGAGTGATCCTATGTCTGTCCAGCCGCCACCTAGGTACATGGAATCAACAGGAATGAACGAGCCACTTCTCCGACAGCTGGAGTACTTTGCCAAGGGCGTCAAGGAAACAGATCTACTAGTGAGCGGGGGATTAGGATGCAGTGGTGTTGAGGGTTTGAAGAATATAATTCTATTAGAGGCCATTAGGGAGAGCATGATAAAAGGTGTTCCATTGGATGTAAATAACGTGTAAACTGATTGCCTGATCACTTCGCCGTGTCTTGACGCGTCGAGGTATATCACGTGGTACACTTTGTCACCGTCACCAGCTCGTCACGTTGACGTTCAACCATAAACTTGAAGGCAGATATCTAATAAGCATGGCGAAACGAAAGCGGGATCAATCGGAGGAAGACGGAGAGTATAATCCAGGAAAATCCTCTCGCCAATCTTCCAAACGAGGCAGCAAGCTTATTCGGGACACAAACCCTAATTCGCTAGTTACCCATGAAAAGGAGCAGTCGACTCGACATTCTAAATCAATCCATATCGTGTCAAAGCCGCTTCCTATTCGACGAGCGCTACTGAAGTGGTATGCCACTGTTCGCGACTCTCGTGGTATGCCGTGGAGGAAGCCGTACGACCCCAACCTCAGGATAGAGGAACGTTCACAAAGGGCTTACGAAGTGTGTACTGGCAGCTATATAGCGAACTATCTGACAATTCACTAGGTTTGGGTGAGGTGAGTAAAACAAACTGTTACCAACAATATCCTCGTTGATTATCCAAAGCGAAGTGATGCTGCAGGTACGTTAAATATCATACAACGTGGTACTAGTGATTTTGAGATACCATCCAGCAAACTCAAGTTGCGACCGTCATACCCTACTACCAAGCGTGGATGGTAAAGTGAGACTCTTGCGTTCTCGTCTATGTGCTCACTAAGTATCCACTCTCCAGATTTCCGACAATTGCTGACCTTGTGAGTCGATCCTAGTCTGTCTAAAGTATACATTAATAATTGTCTATATTCTAGGCCAATTCGTCCATAGAACAAGTGAACGCACTCTGGAAGGGGCTAGGATACTATTCCCGAGCCAGCCGTTTGCTGCAAGGCGCCCAAAAGGTTGTGAAAGACTATCAAGGAATATTCCCCGGAAATTCGAAGGACATGGAACAGAACATCCCTGGAGTTGGCCGGTACAGCGCTGGGGCCATCGCGTCAATTGCTTACGGAGAACGTGTTCCAGTCGTAAGCCTGTACTATTATTTGAAATTTCTTTTTGTCTTACTACCATGTAAAAGCTCGATGGAAACGTACATCGTCTCTTCAGTCGGTTTTTGGCGCTCCACGCCTTGCCCAAATCAAAGTCAACTCTTGACATTCTGTGGGCCGCTGCAACGGCTATGGTAGAGCGTGAAGATGATACACCATCAGATAATCCTCATTCCCCTGCCAATGCAACAGACTATCCGGGGGACATCAATCAAGCACTCATCGAGCTAGGCAGTACCATCTGCAAGGTACGTGACCCTAACTGCAGTGTCTGTCCTTTGGGTTCCTGGTGTGGCGCGTACAACGAAACAGAAATAGTGAGTACTACATTTATTCCTCACATCCGTCGCTTGACTTTTTCAATAGCCTTTAGGAGATATCGAAGATCTTTGTACTTTGTGCGAGCCGCTGCCAGAAGGACAGGGCGGCGTGACAGCTTTTCCAATGAAAGTCGAGAAAAAAAAGGCCAGAGCGGAGCTGGATATTGTCAGTATCGTTGAATGGCGATCCCAGGAATTCCGAAAATTTTTATTGGTCAGAAGACCAGATAAAGGTAAGTACCAACCTGCCTGTTTCTACTCTCGCTCTTGTGTTGACCGCCTCAGGTCTTCTTGCTGGGTTATATGAATTTCCTGCCACTTCCAACATTCCTTCCTCAAAATTAAAGGCAGCAATGTCAGAGTTGGCGCACAAACAGCTGCTTGATGTACTCGAAGATTCCGTGGCATCTTATAAAGGGAAAAAGTCCAAGCAGAAAGAAGGCGATCTCTCAGCTGGCTCTAAATACCAGATAACAAGCATCAAACCTGTAGGAGATGTACCGCATACCTTCTCTCATATCAAAAAAAACCTACAGGGTTCAATGGGTGGTAATCGAGGGTGGCGACGAGCCTCCGCAGATTAAACGGCCTTTCACTACGCAAAAACATGATGTAGAAGGGCAGGATGGAATGTCCTTGAACGCTTTTTGGACGTCTATCACCGACGTCGCGAACGCAAAGTACGTTCATTTCATCTATCAACGGAAAGCAATATTTTTAGCTTAGTGCATTTCGTAGCATTGGCACGGGTGTTGGCAAAATATGGAATCTTGCGTTATCAACGTTTGAGAAGGATATTGATAGCATTTAGAACGTGTAGGACGTACATATCACTATCGAAAATACCGCGCCTCTGTTTCATTCAGCCTTAAAACATCTCTGACAAGGTAAGCCTTAAACGACATTCATCAAAACCTGGACAGAGTTACTACTGCTTCACGCGAATCTACTGGGATCCCAGACTTGAACTGAGGTTTCTCATAAGTCTTCACAAGCTCCGGTCATTTGCCGGTCAGCTCGGTGCATAGCACTGTGCACTAACATAAACTCCAGGGGAGTGAGTGCATTTTTACCTTTGTGCATCGGTCCGGTTCGTCTGTCATGAGCTCAATGGTTCATATAATAGGGTTCCACTTGCCTCAAAGCGTCGGAATCAAGGGCAAGTGAGATAGACTTACGCACGATTTAAAGTCGGAATTCAGTTTTTCCTTGTGCGTCCCAGGGCAACCTCCGTCATCGCCTATTATCTCCCATAGCATGTTTGGCAACATATTTTCTGGCAGGCAATCTTCTACATTGAGGGACCACTTCCGTGGCAACAATTCCACAAGAGTTACATCAGATCCTAATCGTTGCTGTTCTTCTGTCCATGTCCAACACTGACAAATGAGAGCAGCCATTTATGACCAACATGTGTATACAGGCTTGCTCTCGAAATTTGCATCAGGTTAAGGTCAAGTTAAGGTTTTAAAATTTAGGACATGCCGGACACTGTTATGGATGTATTCAGATAAGACCCATTGAACCATAAGGGGGACTGCTCTCTGCTTCGATCCACACGATGGACTAAGTGTATTGAAACATGAACAACACGCAATTTTGGTGATGTCGACTTGAGGAAACTTCGATTATCATTAGCAAGATCCAATAAGGTGACGGTGATTGAGCCTTGGGGCCTTGCTCCCCTTGTATTGAAGGATCTCAGATTTCTCACCTCTTTCTGGTCAGTCAATAATTGCTCACAACCTCTCCGCTCCGTTCTGTCGGCGATGTGGGACTCGCACCATTTACACAAGCCATTAAACCGGCGTGAGACGACTTTCTTGAGCCATCATTACGTCCAAAGTCGCATATGTACGCTACATACCGTCTCTCATGGCTAATTCCGATGTTTCTAGAGCTTCGGCTAACTGAGTATTTAGACCGCGAGGGATTGTCAAGGTTCAAGTGGTTCCCTGGGCATGCAGCAGCCAACTCTTCAATCTGTGCGTGTTCGATCCACAAGAGATGCTCTACAAGTTTTCTATGGGGTCGCGACCAACAAACTTCCTCTAATCACTCGCCGTTTGGATGCAGAAGAACGAAGAGCAATCGTCGCTGGAAATGTCTATGTATGGGAAGAAAGAAATAGTGCGCGAGCTGAAACCATAGGTATTGGGATGGAACGATGGTAAGTTTAGTTTTATCGGCTGTCTTGGTCGGGTTTTGATATTACACCTGTAGGACTGATGGTCTCCAATGGGGCCCTAGTCGTATGTCTGATGATACTGTCGTTTAGTCATTTGAAACTGATTTCGATAGGTGTTCGGGATGTATGGGTCCTCTTCCAGTGCAGTTTTTTTGATTGGTCTCTGAAAATTTTTTAGGAATTTTTGTTCTACCATCAAAAAGAATCTGACATTGAAGACCATCTGCTCAGTCCCGTATCACCGTGGGCCCAGTTACTTCGGTTCGCGTTATTTTACCGACAAAGATTCTAACCAGTCAAGCTTATCTGATCTATTTCTAAAGAGGAAGAGAAACTTCTTCGAACTCTGGGGGATCTCCCAGTTCTCAGCCCGAACGCTTAGTGAAGCAAACGTATAGCGTCTATGTATCATTACCCGCCGATCGTGCTCATGGAATCGTCCGCAAGTGGCACCTCAGTTAGTACTGATCTCTGGCGTTTCCACGGGTAGTTCCTACTAATCTTACTTCAGCTGCTTACTTTAGCCAGGAAAGGTTGAGTCGATTAAGAACAATTGACTCGATTCCTGGAATTGGGAATGTCGAAGTTCCCGAGGGTCTGTTTCGTAACGCGCGCAACAAACCCCGCCGAGACAGTCAAGCAACAATGACGTTACCTGGGGGAAGCTCCTCGGCTTCCATTCGACCGGCCATATCCCATCATGCGGGTACGGCGGTGTTGCTGTCTGAGTCACCCACCGTAGCGCCCTCGACGCTGCTTTATTCACCCAACTCTTCAAGCGCAGCGAATCCGGAATCGTTCCAAACATTGCCCGAGCAGCTGGTACCTCTGCAGTACCTACAGAGTGCCTCATCCCCACGACGTGATCCCGTAGACGAGCAGTTTTTGCGACGCTTCAATAACAGGGGTTTAGTTCGTAATAACTCCAGCACCCATCCATCCGCACGATTAAATTAGACATCCGCCAAAGCATACACATCCACTTCAGGACTCTTGTAGATTATCAAATTGCGTGTACTTCAGCTGAATTGCTTATTATATATGTACCTGTCATCCAAATCGATATCTTCGAGTAGCCGTTAAGTACATGTACAATGTACTGTCAGTACGCACTGTGCCTCGATCGAAATCCGAATGTGATGGTTCTAATGATGAGGAAGACAATCGAAAGGAAATCAGAAAGGAAATCTCAGGGCAATGGTGGCGCATGTGGGACCTGAAATTTAGGAAAGCCACGATTTGTATGGCTGGATGGAGTATCATCGGTGAAGAATTCCTATGTAGCGTCGCCTCTGGGCCCATTTTCTCCGTTGTCAAAAGTTGGCTCCTTGTTAGTAAATATGAGCATGCTAGGTAAGGGAGATAGGCAAGAGAAGGTGTATCGAAAGAGAGAAATGTGTATCAAAAGACTGGCTCCACATGGCAGGCCAACTTGACGAGTGCATAGCTCTAGAGATTGCGACTGCCTAGCTAAACCTAGCTATCTATTTCCGAAATACTAGAGGTCCCGGTCAACCGCGAACTCGTAAGCGTGTTTTGCTCACTTAAGCTCATTAGACCCACGATTTGGACAGCAAATGAGAAAGAGCGGGGGTGACGAGAGTGAGAGTAAAGTTGGAATGATGGTGCCCGTTACCTGAACTATTAGTACACCAGTGCACAGTGACAGAAGCTTACTCCCGTTTACTTAGTCTCCTGTCGACAAAACTTACTTACAACAAAGAAGGAAAGTTGTTGTCGCCTGAGCAGCACATGTACTGCAGAGCAACATTGATCAGAAATCTGTTTAGTATGATATCTGTACCCCAATTCTCATTCTTTTAACGGTGTGAAATTGCGCGTCCCTACCTTTGGAAAACTGGAACAAAACTGAAAATTGACAGAGCTCATGGGAAGCTGCAGCTGAGCGCTGGCTGATAGGAAGCATGGGCGCTAACGTCATTGCCATTTTACATGAGGCGGAAGGCAGAACGTCTTGCTGCGTCAATTGGTATTAGCTGCAATGAGCTCTTCAAAATCTATGTCTGAACCCAAAGTACGAGGCGCAAATAGGTCTACCAAGGTAGCTGGTACGAAAGCAATGTCATATCATTCCACAAATTACTTGTTTATATATCTGGTGAACACAGGGAAACTCAAAGTACTACCAGAACAACCGGAACCAGCGGCAGTAAATAGGAATCAACAATTTCGTGCCGGAATTCTAGATGAGAGCACATTCACGACAACAACAGGCGACAGTGACGAGGGAGATATAGACGATGACTCTGCGTCTGACGAAGTAGAAGATGTCGAGGTTCGTTTACTGTCCATCATGACTATTTCATGCAGTAACAATCATTTGGCAGGTTTACAATCAAATATCTCTCATTCCAGACGGAAAAGCACGGAGAGATGCGTTAAGATTGACAAAAAAGAAAGCGAAATCATTACCAAGAGTAACTGCCTATGCAACTGCGACGTATGGCTATTTCTTGTCATAGAAGGCGATATTTTCATCCCTTGTATAGATCATTCCGCATGGACGACGTGATGAAGTTTCTCCGAGCTCGTCAAACAGCGTACCACACGAATCCAAAACTCATTGACGAAGTGATATATTCACCATATTCGTACCAAACTTTCGCTCCCAATGTAGATACATCGTCACATTCGACTGAAGTAGGAGACCTTCTTGGGATAGAAGAATTACAAGAAGGGGATGAACTTCGGACTATTAAGAAAAAGCATAAATTTGGTACAACCCCGACTGAAGCAGAGCTTTTTGTGTTCGAGTATGGTACTGTGGTTATATGGGGTATGTCCGAAGCTCAAGAGAAGCGCCTGTTATCATCCCTGTAAGTGCTTTCTTGCACTCTTTTTCTCAATTCATCGCGTATATCTATAGGAAACGGTTCGAAGTCGAGAAACTCCGTATGCTGGCTCTCTTTAAATCTTTGAGTGACTACATTCATGCGTGCTCATTCAGCGCCTGAGGATGTCGAAATGGAAGATCTCAATTACTATTATGCCAATTACAGTCGGTCAGTCAATCCTTTCGTTTATTTCTTCTTTCTCAAAAATGCTTCAGCATATATAACGATGTCATCACTCTCCGCAAGGGCTCCAGCTACATGTAAGCTCAAATTGGCATCAACCTCTTAAACGTCGACATTCAATTTTTTCCAGGACCAAGCTCTCATTATCGCATGCGCTGTCCCAGTCGGTCAAGATATCTCTTGTAAGCTTTAGCCCATTTCTACAGAACAAATTTCAAACATATTTCCCAAGTTCGAAAAATTGATATCCAATACCATCGAGGAGACGAAAGATATTCCTGAACTGATTAGTGAAACTGGGAAGATTGGGATGCCACATAACGGTTCGTTTTTTAAAAGGTCGCATTCTATTTCTCATCTTTTTTTTTGGGTAATTCCAGAAATCATGCAGCAAATCGGCCAGCTATTTTTACTAAGGACAAACATCAACTCTGTTGGTTCAGTCCTGGATTCACCAGTGCGTGGAAACAATCTGCATAACACGGACATTTTACTCATCTATCTTTTATTACTCTTTTCAGGAAGTATTTTGGGTAAATCATATTCACTTGTATGGTTCTATCAGTACTCATGTTGCCTTTCCAGAGTTTCCCCGATCTTCAACCGCTGTACGTGTTGAAATCTGGCAATTTTTGCTCTGGTCACTCACTACTTTTGTAGCTATGATGCTGCTCGACAATATTTAGAAATCCCGCAACGTATCAATTTGCTTAATACGCGTGTAGAGGTGAGTTTTCGGCGTAGGCTCTCCTCGTCGTTTGTCACTTATATGGGTTAGGTATTGCAAGATATGCTACAGCTTCTGAAAGAGTCTGTATCCAGTAAACACGCTGAACGCCTCGAGCAGATTGTCATAGCCCTAATTGCTATCGAGATTGGTATGCCTTTAATGTCACTTTCCCAGTTGACCCACGTATTGATGGGTTTTTATCTAGTCCTGGGCATTGTCACCATTCTCGTGGATTTATTGGCTTAGGTATAGAAGTTGCGGTGCTTGGAACGGAAAGATGCGTGTGAGGGTGAGGGATACTCTAGGGAATATATATATGAACAATAGCGCGATCGACACACAAGTACTAGATTAATATAAGGTAGTAGAGAAATGGCTCGTGTGGAAAGAGTAAAGATACCAAGTTTTTCGAGTGAAAAAAGAGGGAGAACTAGGGAGAAAGGACTTCGAATTGACTCTGAAGAAGAAAGTCGTTTTTTCCTATGAGTATTTTTTCTGCCAATGAATTGACCATGAAGATAAATATGACGGTAGTCAAGATTCACTCGGAATGGACAGCGCTAGGATCGGCGGTCCGGGCAGGGTTGTTACAATTAAGCGCGGTGAGCGTCAGTAGTCAACTACTTTCAATCTGAATAATCAGGATGCCCAAGCTCAATTTTGACGCAGATGAAGCCACACTACTGAAGGCGTACAAGATCTCATCATTAGCCCCAATGTACGTGAAAGTGTACGGCGGAAACGCTTGGTTAACCGTAGTACTTCAGGCAATGGGAAGACATCGACCATGACTTAGAAGACTCGGTCGCTGGCGCACTTTTAACCAGCAACAATGAAATGGATGGAGATCCTTTGGGAATTGGGTCGGATGTCAAGTGCGCTTCTACCTTTATACCTTGAATTTTGCTTATACTGCTCTAGTTTACGAGAAATGGACATGGAATCAAGTAATGTAATAAGCTCGCTGGATGAACATCGCTAATTCTACCCGACACGCCATACAGAGGCCTCAGTTCTAATTACTTCCAAATCCTTCGATCCCAAAGCCTTTCTCTCGCTTATACATCCCAATGCAACATATCAAGACCTTGGGTCAGGTATCGCCCATCTACAATCTTCGATAGACGCACGCTCAGAAGCCATTCGCATCTTGGTTGAGGACAACTTTGACCGCTTTGTTGCCGTAAAAGCAAGTACAGATGGTAGGTGAAGCCAAGCCTTTAGCTGAAAGATATCGACTTACGTTCCTGGTAGCCCTTTACGCCGAAATGTTGGAGGGCATACTTGCCCCTTCGACAGAATACGCGTCAAAACCGTTACGGGACGAACTGAAGCGTATGTCGCTATAGTATTCTTCAGATTGATGTAACGTTCTTATGTCTCCACCACAGAGGCCGCAGTGAAAGCCAATCAGGTCTTCCTTCCGGTACTAGAGAATGCCTCAAAAGCGGACAAACTTCGTACTACCCTTGGTGTCTTTGAGCGGAGTAAATTCTTCTTCAATCTACCCAGTTTTATCTTCGAATCGATAGAAGCTGTGAGTTTGATCAACCTGTATCTACTCAGTGAACTCAAGAGTACCTCTTCACTTCTAGGGTCGATACGAGGTTGCGATGCGCGACTACAAGAAGGGCAAGCTTCTCCTTGACACCCGTCCGGGGCAACTTCTGCCTATAAGTGCACCCAAGGACAAGGAAGACAAAAGCGGAAGCACATCATCAGGCCCTACTTCTGCGGAACAACAGCAGCAAAAGCGCATTCTGGACAAAGTGTGGTCTAGCGTTGAAAAGGCCATGAGTGAAATGCGGAATGTACTTCTTGAGCAGTTGAGGGATCCTGGAAGGAGTGTGGAGGAACAGGAGAAGACTCTGGAGCAAGTACTATGCTGTTTTCATAAGCTAACGGACTGACTAATTTCTTAGCCTTCTTGTGGAATTGCCATTCACAGAAGACCCTGCGTGGACATATTTTGACAGTCAACATAAATACATCCTTGAACTCATGAATAAGACCTTCAGAATCTCAACCGCTGCTGTATCCGTAGCACTAGAGAAATCCACCGCAGATCCCGGCTCAAAATCCTTGACGGACTCATTGACTACCTCCTTGCAACAGAGTATTGCTGCATTGGAGGCCAAACAACCAGATACAATCATTGGTGAGCGGAATCACCTGTTGGCTTTTTCATTATCACGACAATTAATTTGTTTTCTGAAGCTAAATCCGCTGGCGAACCCGTTTGGCAAGCCACGCTCGACTTGGTCAAGAACGTCAGCGAAGCGATGATGGGAAACCTACCGAACTTTTGGAAAATATCGAGTGGGTTTATCGATGGCAAATTCAAGAAGGTGCATTTAGCAACAGCCATATTCGTGTACCACCTCCATTAACCTTCTCCCTAGCCATCCAACTCTTCTTCAGGCAGCCGACGCAGTCCTACACAATGTCGCACCATGGCTCTAGAAATCGTTCAGCTGTACATATCTCTACTCTCGCAATTCTTCAACCTCTCTGATATGGCGGTTATGGCATCCCCGAATGCTTCCTATAGCAGCAATGCCCCTCCAACTACGTTCCCTCAGAACTCGACCTCTCTCTCTACAGCTCACTATCTATTGAAGATTTTAGGCGAGATCCAGGACTGTGTAAATGAGCTTAACGCAATGGAGATATCCGGAGACGTGTCAACGAGCTTAAAAGGACTACTGGATAGCGCAAAATGGAGATTTGAAGATGTGCTGGTTTCTGCTTGGTTGAGAGGTAAGTCGGTTAGTTTACATTTATCTGCTATCCTTATTTTTTTCTAGACGCGAACAATTTTCACCATCTTGAAGCATGGATCCCGAGTCCCTCTGATCCGTCTGCGACACATTACCTTACTCAGATGGAGCTTTTCCAACGACATGTTACTACCATGGCATATCGGATCGCTGGCGGTGTCGACTCTTCATCCTCCTCTCTAATTAGCAAGGGGCTCAAACAAAATCTTATTCCGGTAGCATTTGTGGCAAAGCTTACTAAAGCGTTTATGGATGTGCTACATACTCTTCTGGAGGGTCTAGTAAAACTGGTAGAAGATGAGCAGATGAGTTTGAAGGCAGTAGTTCCGATTGTAGCGACCTCAACTTCGACTACACCCAATACATCAGAATTCCTGGATTTGGGGGATAAGGTGCGCACCTCATCTTTTTTCTTCGATTGCATGCGTGACCATTAGATATCAGGATACCCGATTATTGTTGGTACTCTCAAATATTAGCCATCTTTCTAAGTCTATCTTCCCCAGTATGATCACACAACTGGAGAATGCATTTGGCATCACGGTCGCAGAAGAACGACAGGTAGGTATCGCGCCACTGATCCGACTTGTCTTCTAACGAGAGTTCATGGAGGCACTAATGACAGTCCTGTCGGAACTAGACAAGACTGTGTTCGAGGGGTACTCAAAACCTAGGGCGGGTGTGGTTACCGGTCTTGTGCGTGGAGGCATTCTTGATGAGAACATGGACTGGTATGAGACACCTCAACCGAAAGGTGTGTGGTTAAACTTTTCTTGATGATAATCGTTGATAAGGAAAAATTTTAGAAATTCGACCGTATATGTATGAGACTCTGATGTACCTTGTTGGGGTTCACGCACAGATTACGAATGTTGCGGAGAGTGTGCTTGAGCGGACACTCAATTATCTTGCAGAAGCATTAGCCGAAGAAGCCCTCAGGTGTTTCAAGCAGGTCAAACGGTTCGGCATGGGCGGAATGCTGAGGGTATATAAGTTATTTCTTGTCCTTTTTCATTATTTATTCACGTTCAACCAGGCCACTCTCGAAATTGAATTCTTGCACCAAACGTTGGGCAAGTACGTCACACCCTCGACTGCGAAAACTCTCTCAGATCTGTATAACAAAATATCTCAAGCCTACGCTCGTCGGCCAGGAGATGAAAACCTGGAAAACCGTCTGGACGGAGTGAAAAAGACATTGGCAGACACACGTAGGGCAACAGGGATCGAGTTTTTGTGCTTTAGACAGACCAAAGTAGCTAGCGCGAAGCCAGCCGTTGGGGGTGGACAATCAGGAGGAAAAACAAGGGAACGCTGACAAGCAGACTAACTTTATGACTCGTTCTATACGATACCGCTTATCCCACAATGCTGGAGCCAGGAGATCATACCATTTTTAATATCCAGGTGACTTTGTATAGATACATTGAAATTTACATGATTATGTGAAGGTAAAGTGCGTTAATCTAAGAAAGCTTCCAGTTTGAAAGTACATGGAGCAGTGATGTATATGTAATAGATTTTAAAGCAGAAAAGTCGAAAAACAGCTATTCAAACATTCAAGGTTTATACGGGGGTAATGATGCAGTGGAGGTTGCTGGTGAGGGCGTAAGAGGAGTCATACTGGCATTTCTCATGCCTTCACTCCGACAACACCGCCAGTTTCAGTTCCAAGGAGACCACCGGGAGTAACAGGTCTTGAGCTGACGGGAGTGTTCAGCTGAGAACGATTGTGCACTAGATGAGCGCGAACGAGGTGGCCCGCTGCAAGAGCGCTCATTAATGACAGCTCGCCAGCCATAACGGCTGCAGCGATCAAGCGAGCGAGAGATTGTGCGTTCTGACCAGGATGTGTCGGGTGAGCACCCTTGAAACCCAGCATCTCAAGGATGGCTTGCTGTGGAGCAAGGACAGTTCCACCACCGACGGTACCAACTTCAATGGAAGGCATCGAGACAGTCATCAGTAGATCCTCGCCGTTGTTAGTTCTGGAAATGAGGAAACTAAGTAAACGAGAAGAACTCGAAAAAAAATAGGACTCACGGCTCCATGAGTGTCATACAGTTAGAACTCTCCACGTTCTGTGCAGGATCCTGACCCGTAGCAAGGAAAACAGCCGTCAAGATATTGGCCGCATGAGCATTGAAACCGCCAATCGATCCAGCCATCGCACTTCCGATAAGGTTCTTCTTTGTGTTCAGATTACACAGTGCCTCGACCGTGGTTTTCAACACGCTCTTAACAACCTTGCCAGGTATCACCGCCTCAGCGACTACACTCTTCCCGCGACCCTCGATCCAGTTAATCGCGGCAGGTTTCTTATCTGTGCAGTAGTTGCCAGATAGTGCGAGGGTGATCATATCCGGGTAATGTTTCTGCATAACCTCCAAAGCCTTCTCAGTGCCCTTGGAAATCATATTCATCCCCATGGCATCACCAGTGGCAGTGGCGAACCGTACAAAGAGTGTCCGACCGGCCATAGCACACTTCAAGTTGCGTAATTTTGCAAACCGTGACGTAGACTCGAAAGCCTCTTTGATGATGCTGTAGCCTTCAAGAGACTCGATCCAAGCCTTGCATTTGGCAGCCTGGACGATGGACGGGAAATCGATAGCAGGTCCACGGGTCATAGCATCCTGAGTCAAAACCGTAGTAACTCCTCCACCGGCATTGAGGGCTTTGCATCCACGCGAGGTTGATGCGACAAGGGTACCCTCAGCGGTGGCCATGGGAATGGGGAATAAATGTCCATCGATCTTGAGAGGACCAGCGATACCAAGTGGGAGAGGGATATAACCCACGACATTCTCGCAGCAAGCACCCATAACACGAGAGTAATCATAGTTGGTCATAGGAACGTCTGAGTCTTCGAGAGTCTGCGTTGCCGATGCACGAGCTGGGAGATGACATCAGTCAGCGAAGAAGAAATAAAGAAGGAATTTAGACTTACAAATGAGGGCACGACGAACTCTGACAGCCCTTTCAAACTCAGTGTTGCCAAGAAGCTTCTCGAGTGCATATGCGGCAATCTTTCCATTTTGTGCCAAAAGGATCACCTCCTCATCGTTCAACAACGACAGCGCCACGCTGACTGGGCGAGGACCATTCTCGAAAACATCGATGCATTCTTCGAGCGACCGAACGATGTCATTGCTAACCATATTCTCGCTCTCGGAACCGGATGAGGATGCAGCCGAAGAAGAATCTTGCGCAAGACGACGTTCCTTAAGCCTGCGGTCGACTTCATCGAGGGTGAATGTCGCTGGACGACGCGGGGTAGGTGGGGTAGGCACAACTATCGGGGAGAAAGTAGGAGGCGCAGAAGGAGGTGCAGGTGTCAGGGGTTGGGGAGCAATGACAGGCTCTGGATTGGATTGAGGTTGGATTTGGATAACGGGAGGTTCAGGAGCATTGTCACCGCCAAACCGAACCCCTCCTAATTTCGCCACAGATGCTTTTCCTCCAAGGCCAGCCGCAATCCCTTTGAGTAGATAACCGTTCAAACTGATGGACAAGGCGAGCACCATCACGATCCACTTGGACAAAACCGGGTCTCCAACGAGGCGGGACCAGCTCGACATGAAACTTTCGACCATCTCCGATGTGGAGCGAGAGGTGGGGGCGACGGATACAGAGGGAGAAACAGAAGCGGTCAAATCCGAATCTAAAGGAATGACACGGACGTGTATTGAGGGATTGACCTTGACCACAAGGCCGTGTTCGGTAGATTCGCTGCTCTCCACGACCTGAGCGTCAATGTGCTCCGTAGCAGCAAGAGAGTTCAGAGCATGCTGGATGGCAGGGGTCGAAATGTCCACCTTGCGGAATGAGTTGACAGGCTGTGGAACAAGACTACGAGGTGTCAGGGGGGTGATGAAGTTGAGAATGTGTAAAGCGAGGAAAGTGATGATCTAGGAAGGCGGTTAGGAGCTAAGTATCGCCGTGACAGAACATCCACTTACCAGGAGTAACTTGAGACGAGCAACGGGGTTCTCAGACTTGGCCTGTGTCTTTCCTTTGGTGGCAGGAAGGCTGGATCCCTTCTCCCCGAGAACCAAAGAAGATATCTTCTTGCCTAAGCTGGGCTGGAGCTTGGGCGAGCTGGTAGGAGAAGTAACGACGGAGCCCGCTTTTGATTTTGAGATGGCTCTGATAGATTGAATACGACGGACCTACGAGCAAGGTGAGTAAGGTTAAACGGCCCGACGATGGAAACGACTTTACCTCAACCATGACGCAAAGGATCGAAGACAAAAATGTACAAAGCAGCAAACAATCCATCCCCAGAACCAAAGCAGCGAGTGCACATACTTCTTTGAGACCATTGACCTTGCTGTTGGCCCCGACGATAAGGACAGCGATCTCAAGGACATAATCGCGGATGATCGTAGTGTAAACATTGCTTAGCGCCTCGAGCACAATCTCACCTGCGGGCTTCAACTGTCCATTAGAACTGGAACCGCCAACAGGGCGCTGAAGATGAGGATGACTGAACACCGCTCGGGCAAGTCGGAGAGGCTTATCAAATCCCACTGTGCAAACCAGGAACGGAAGGGCTTCCGTGAGCGCCACTGGATCCATAGGAATGTGGAACCACATAGCAATCGGGAGGGAAAGGAGCAGGGCAAACACGGAGGAGATAAAAATTGCGGAAGGAAGCCAGAAGTTGGACCCGAGTCGGCGAGAGCGGTAGAACAACAAGAGGAAGGTGGTGTGCATGAGAATGTATCCCGCCAAAATTAGTATGATGTCAAGAGAATCTGCTTTCTAGATATGGTAGAAGATTATGGAGTGATCTCGATTGCTTGTGGAGAATCAAATACCTTTGCTAAATCCCAGAATCGTACGACTAAAGCACTAGCGGCGTATGCTACCCATTTGCTGCCCTTCATATCACCAATGGCCTCTACCTGTTTGGTTTCCACTTCAAACGCGACATTATCGAAAATGGCAGATTTGATGAGCCGGTTAAACGCAGTGGTGAACTCTTCCTTAACACCAGGGATTAATGCAAGAGTCTGGTGGATGGCCCGAGGCTTTACTAGTTCATCGGTGAAGCAGGGTGCTTCGAGGTTGAGTGTGTCACCAGTTACAGGTCTAAAGCACGTCTTGTCGTACGCGAATCCAGATAATGAAGTAGGTATTTGTTGGGTAAAATTGAGAACGGTTTCGGCCAGATTGGAATTCGTGAAATAAATTACAGAGTCTAGAGTCTAACGCTCTGGTTAGCTTTGCGCGCTAGGAACTAGAAAAGAATCGTGTACCTCTTTATTCTGAAGAACTGAATCCAATGAATACTCTAGTGGGAAGAGCTCCACAGGGAGTATAGATGCGTCCGCTGAATACTTGGCTTTTGCAAGGTGCCAAAAGTTATCTCGGACAGTGACCACTTCGTTGTTGCGTAGTAGAACATATGAAGGCCGTAAAATTGAGGAATAAGACGTTGCGAAGAATGCCGAGTGTTTTATGGAGGAAATGACATGAAAGTAGGCCAGAGTCACAGCTATGAAGAAGAAAACAATGGTCTCAATGGGCGAATAGGCAGCATGAATCACGAAAGGTTTGAATATAGCGCGCATTGTGGAAAGGTATTCGGCGTATAATTATAAGGCTAGTTTCGCAGTGGTCAATAACTGGGAAACAAAAGATAGGATTTAGTACTCACAAAGTGTTAGGTTTTTGTCTAAATGGCCACGCTTGAAGCTTGACTGTGGGGCCAGTTCAAGGGTATTAGATGGTACGACTTTTTTTTTATCCGGGCCCTTTTTCTGGTAATAAACAAGAGTGAAATGCCGGAACTGCCGTAAGTACGCTGTACAAGACGCCCAATTGTTCCGCAATCTCGGAGTCTCGGACATGGAAACTCTCAAGAGCGTTCGAAGATTTAGATTGGGCATGTATTGTGGATTTCCGGTCACTTAGTTTTACCGAACTTCTTCGAATTCCTCAACATACTCGGTCTCATATTGAGGAGGACCGGAAGTATAGCAACAGGTTAACGCTGTACAGGCATGAGGCCATGCAGATCTGATTATACTCCGGCGACAATGACTCGCCGATTCATTCCTAGTACCAGATTAATCTCATTCGACAGATAGTGCACAACGGCCGCACACGTCGCGATAATCGTTCTTATCCATTTTAATCAGTTCATTCCAAGGTACCGGCCCATCTCATTACCACCTGCTCAGCATGGAGTTCCACAGCTATGGGCAGGTTGCATGGCGGTTGGTACTTGATGTACAGTAGACAGAATCGGAATTTGATTCAGTATATCCTCAGTACTCAGTAGCTCCAAGATAGTCGGAGAACTGCATTTCCGAATGGAGATGTCAGCAGGATACCCTGCGGTTACTCTTATCTTAGTTTTACCCCATTGTACTCGGTTTGTTACATCTTCGATACTACGTTTACTCTTTCTTGGTCATGTTGAGTAGTCTTCCCATGCTCCCCTATGCTACCCCGACCAAAATTGTTCTTGAAGCTCAAACAAATAAAGGCCCATGGTGATCGTGAGAGGATTGAAGCACCTCAGGCCAACGCCTCTGTAGCATTTTACCTTCACCATTTCGTTGCAAAACCATGGTTCACAACTCGGAGTGACGTCTGTAAAACTACAGATAGATAGGCGTCTTTAGCTTTAGCCACAACACCGCCATTTGGATGTATCTCCGTACGTATAAAGTTAGTCGGCTATCATTGAAGCAGATTGAAGCAAAGACATACTAAGTACTAGCCACAAACAGACGACACGTCGCTGTTGACCAGCTCTACCCATTGAAATCCTAGCCTAGCTAGCTCGTCTTTTGCGAAGAGAATACTCGTTCACATATAAATTGAAATGCTGGACATTGAAAGTTGCTGGAATGGAGGGGGGTATCGGTCCGGCACAGATAGCTTCATCTGGCTTCATTGGACACTAACCAACGACGAGTCAGCGTACCATACCCTTTCTAATTGCTTAAATTTACCACTAGTAGAGACGACAACACCTTTAGTCGTCGTATAATCCAACAAATCGTCTATTCCGACAAAAGCGTTGATCTATCGATAAAACTTCCCCCCTCTCGGCATATGCGGCATATACGGTAACGCGACCATGGTGACATGAAAATACGAATGAACATCCAACGCTATCATTCACTAAGAGAGCCAGCCGTTACGGTATCAGAATTTTCGAGGATATCGAGCCGATCGGATAAACGGTCCGGTCGAGGAAAGATTGATAGAAAGATGCAGCTGCTTTTTTCAACGGCTAGCACAATATAGTGATGTTTGAGTCCGACAAAAGGGGCTGGTTTACCGAATCAAGCGCATCGTTAAGCTCGAGCATCGTTCTCCTCGCCGCTCGCGTGTAAACGATATTCGTCACGTCCGCGCCTTCCAAAACAGATAGAATCGCAATTGCTCTTCCGATCCCGATTAGTTCGAGCGAATTTCCCCCTACTTCCTTGACACAGGTTTCATTAGCGTAAACGTTGTCGACTGGTCTGAGATATTCTAGAAATTGATGCTGCCTTCCCGGTCGTCTACCAAGACGGTTCTGGGCGCCTTGACTTTAAAGTTCGGCTTCTAAATTTTGAAGTTCAGGCGATGCTGATAGATATTTAGCGAAGATTTCGGGGGGAGGGGTATTGGGAAGAAGACAGCAGAAAGCGATAACCTCGAGCGCAAGTAGAACACGGCAGAATCACGATCCAAGCAATGCATGTATGCCGTTGAGAGGTCCTATCGAGCGATAAATGTAGCTGGGGCCACCTTGTTGAATCTTTAGCGAATGAATCTTCAAAAGCTTCGAAAATTGCGTCGGCTGTCCTTCTCTGTCCTTCTTTCCATCAGCTCCAGTTTCCAGAAAAGCAATGGAGTTTTTCAAGATGTGTTTTTTGAGTAAGGTGGTCAAAGATTTACTTTTAGGCGAAAGCTCCAGGAAGTAGTAGGAGGTAGTAAGCTGGAATATTGGAGTGGAAGTTGAAAGAAGCGCTTGTTACACGCCTCGCGCGCTTATTCAATTTCTATGGATTCACCGTCATGAAAATACGCATAAATCTAAGCTCCGCGGAACAGGCTCATCTCAAAAACGAACTTCGCTTGGAATTTGGTCCATTCGTGGTTAGCCCAAAGCGAGCAGAAGAGCTCAAAGAAATACTGGCTTTGGCTGATAAAGATATCGAGGATCATGATTCTGAGGTGGCTCGCCTTCATAGGCAAATCATCGTTGTTCAGGCTGAAAAACAAAGAGTCGAGATTCAACGGGCCCAGCTATGCTCTTTGCTGTCTCCGATGCGGAAGCTGTCAAACGAGATCTTGCTATATATCTTCCAGTATGTGTGCGAAGAAAATCTCCTCCAGAGCTACCCATGGTCTTCACACTGGAAGCCTCCCACTGGACTCACATCTCCCGTGATCACTTACCTCCCTACAATGGTAATCAGTTCAGTATGCTCCCGTTGGCGTACAGTTGTACTGTCGTCACCTAGTTTGTGGGCTAACTTAGTGGTGGAGGTACACCCTGCTACGTCGGACGAAGCAGAGAACCTCACTGGTTTCATCGATACTGTAACTCGATATCTGGAGAGATCAGGTGATTGGCCGCTGAGGCTTGCACTAAGAACAAGGGGTTATCCTGGATCAGAGTTCCCTTCCCTCCTCTACCTGATACAGCATACTCGCCGTTGGAAAACTTTCACGTATCATGGGACTTACTCGCTTCCAAAGTGCAAGATACTGTCCGAGTTGCATTTTCCTTTACTCGCGGAGTTGGATATTCAAAGTACTTTCCACCGGTCGTCTGACATGGGTCGCTTCGAACATGTTCCAAAGCTCTGTACACTTGCCACTTCAGAGTTGCCTACATTCAAGGCCTCGTACCATCAACTTCGGCATCTCAATCTTTGGGATAGTACATCAAAATTGGTCGATGTGCTACATAGATGCCCTTCACTCGAATCTCTTGGACTCCATGGAGTGTCGCAGACTATGAGCCAGATGTACATTCCACGTGGCGCAACATCACATCAATTGATATTGACGTTGGAGAGAATTCAGAGTCGTACCTGAAAACGGTGTTTTTATCAAACGACTTACCTTCCTTGAACATGGTCGTGTTGAATGATTATCATGATCCTTGGCCGACAGAGACTTTTATTTCATTAATATCTAGGTCCTCTTGTATGATCACCGTGTTCATCCTCCGCCGTATTTATCTCTCTGATTTGGACCTTATCGCTGTCCTTCGAGTTATGCCTTCTCTACTCCATCTCGAAATTGACGACGACGAATGGCACAGTCCAATCACTTCACGCCTCATCTCGAGCCTAACTCAGCACCAATCCACTTCCATCTCCTTGGTTTCAAGCTACATAGTCTTCATATCGTTTCCCGGTTTGATGTTGGGGTATTTGACGACTCTGCATGGTCGAATCACGCTGGTTTAGACCTGGCTCGGGTCTTTCTGCAACAATGACCATGATGGGGAGGGAGTGCCTACGATCCGTTGTTCTCAAGTTTGAATGGCGAGAGGTTGATGCGGAAGTTTACAAACCCCTACGGGTTTTAGATAAGGAGGGTTTGCGAGTGGTAGTTGCGGGGACGAATGGAATTCAGGTTTAATGTTTCTTCGCTTGTAAGTAATCACTACTTCTATGTCTGTCATTGTTCATTGTTTAAGCAAGTGGCCAGAGCACTTGTTAAATTACTCTTCTTCCAGATGACCATTATCTCACTTTGCCATACCCACTTTGCAGATACGTGTGGATCTCAGCTCTGAGGGGCTATTCTCATTGGGTAAATGAACTTTCCTCGAAGTTTGGACTGTTCTTAGTTACCCTAGAACGATCAGAAGAGGATCATCCTGACTTTGGCAGATGATACAGCCATCGGGGAACATGATGCCGAGGTGGGTTGCTTAATTGAAAGACAAAAACAATCTTCTGGGAACGCATACCGCTATGCTTCTAATATACCTTGCTTGAGGTGGAAATCGCAGGAGCTGTTCTTGAACGAGCAGGTCGTCAAGCGTGCCTTCACCTCGCAATCCTTTTCCTTGCGGCTTCCCGAACGAGCTGGACATATGCTGCTCTCAGGCTCAGCGACCACGACCGTCAAAAGTTTCTTGTCGCTGCCCCTTCCGAATACCTGTATGAAAGGGTACTTAGGATTATTGATGAAAATCGTGAGGTTGCGAGCCAAAGTCTCTACTGTATGTGCCTTGGCTCCTCAACTCCTGGAACCAGGGCTTTGGCCGCTCAAATCTTCGATCGTGATCATAGTACAGTCATCATGAAGGGGGGCACTTGGCAACTTCATTGCATGAAACCCCCGCCAAAGCGACCCAAACAAGACACGAAAACTCAATCTTGGACTAGAACCAACGACACCGATTACTTTTTCCATGTCGATGGCTCATTTGTAATCGACGGTCACTCTGAACCTGCATCGGAAAACTTAGAGCTGCCACCACGCATATCTTTCGCAAGGATGAAGATGTTTGCCTTCAAGAAGGTATATACTATGTGCCTGGAGATTCCCATATTCAAGAGTCCTTTTACATCGATCGTCCGGGTCATGCGCTTATCTTCCAAACGTCCTTCAAGGGGCCAGGTGTTGCCTGGCTCGTGCAACGTGGTATTACCAAAATCACGTACGTCTATGTTATGCCTCCCTCTGTTGAACCCAATATCCCGTGTCAGTAATGTTCTTGATTTTGTTTATCATATGGTTTCAGCCCTCAGACAGGATTTTCTCCGATGTACCATGAGCTGATATATGTAAGAAGAATCAAGTGCAACGTAGTACGATACATGCATACTTATTCTAGTAACTGGATGGCTGCCCAATACCCGAACTCCAAACACGTTCTTCTCCCCTACACGTTAGCATAGCATCTGAGTAGGAAAAGTACCTTTTTACAACCATACCAGGTCCATGAACCGGCTTAGCTCTCAGAATTGCGACAGACTGGCAGTCGCAGCCTTGTTTGCCGTTATTTAGTCAAAGATGCTATGGACGAACTGATTTCACTACTTTGCTATGATGAAAGGATTGCACTAAGGTGAACCATTGAGTGATCTCCCCCCTCTGCACTCTGATATCCTTGCCCAATCATCTCTTCAGGCAGCCATTTGAGCAGCTATGGCAGGATCATCTAGCAAAGACCATACTTTGCGAATTTTCCCGTCCTCGAACTGGTAGAAAACATGTTCCGTGAACGAGATCTTCCTTCCATTGGACTCATGGCCTCGAAACACCTTCGCGGGAGTACAGTCAAAACTGATCCTGCTTGCGACGTGGTTGTCACTGACAATGACGTGATGAAGATCGAAATAAAGGTCAGGAATCCTCGCAATGTCGTCTGCGATGTAGTTTTGGTAGTCAGCCCTGGTCAAGGGCTTGCCGTTGTAAGTTAGTTCATCATGAACAAATTCTTCGAGATTATGGGTTTGTCTGTTGTTGAGATAGCCGATGTAGCGGCGATAATGAGCTTCGAGTGTAGCAGAGTCCATTGTCGTCGGCGGATGACTAGTCCCTGCACGACCTCGGCAACAGTTTAGTGTAGACTCTGGAGCAACTTTGGATCTTCCGGCTTTTTTTTTTTTTTTTTTTTTTTTTTTTTCCGGCTGGTCCGGGCGCTAGCCATCGCAAGCGCTCGGTCACATGTAGACTCCAAATCACGTGGATCACAAACTGTAACAGTCGCTTTCATCTTCTCCTCCTCGTAATCTCCCTACCTCAAGATGGTCAACGTCCCGCAAGTATGTATGTATCGCTTTCCAGTCGAGTTTTTATGATCCTTGGCTTATCGTGAATCCCTAGGACCCGCCGTACCTGTGAGTATCGGAGTTTTTTGACGTCGCAAGATATTAATTGGTATTGGGAAGACTGCAAGGGTAAAACTTGCAAAAAACATACGTGTGTTGCACAGTGCTCTCAGCTTTTACTCCGATGCTGAACTAGTTTTGTCCAGACCACACAAGGTGACACAGTACAAGAAGGGAAAAGATTCGCTTTTTGCACAGGGAAAGAGGAGATACGACCGGAAACAAAGCGGATATGGTGGTCAAACGAAGCCGGTCTTCCACAAGAAGGTGATTCTCATTGCCTATTTCTCGTCAACTGGGTGTTCATCACAGTTCTTGTCCAGGCCAAAACAACGAAAAAGGTCGTCCTCCGTCTCGAGTGCACGGTCTGCAAATACAAAGCACAGATGGTTCTAAAGCGTTGCAAGCAGTACGTTACGCTGTCTTTTTAATCGTCATCTTTAATCTTATTCGGCACTTAGTTTCGAACTGGGCGGAGAGAAGAAGACCAAGGGTGCAGCACTGACTTTCGTGCGTATTTTCTCTATGCTCTCGTTTCTTTCACTGACTATATTTTCTGTAGTGAATACCTTGTTTTCTCGTCATGCCCTATATCATATCTGGTTGTAGCTCAATATGCCGCTATGTAGAAATAATATGCTCGCCGCCATTTCCTATCGAGACCCATTCACACGTGTCGTCCACCTAAGAGTTGACCATGCATATTCCTTCTCCAGATCATCAAAATAGCCGAAAGAACTACCCAACGCAAGGCATGGTGCTTCAATTGTCCCAGAATTTTGTAACTCCTTGAATCTGTTAGCAAGGCATGGTCAGAGGTTATAGGTCTTCTAGTATTACTGGTGGCGGATCCGAAGTTTTCACCACGGATGGTATCATTGATGATAATGGTAGGAGGTATTTGGTAGAAGAAACGACTCGAAGAACTTGAGGTGGATAGCACCATCAACCAAGGTCATATCATCTGGAACATTCACAGAAGACATCTCAAGGGTGTCGGAGGAGATTTGCTCATACTCGAAACAAACCATAATAATAAGTACTTCATCTAAAATCAAGAACGACTACCGACTTATACCGATCCCGTCGTCGTTCCAAGATCAGCTTCATTTTCAGTTGGAGTAACAGCAGTCCCTCCAACGCTATCATTCGTCAATGCCCATGCTCGTAATTTCGCCGATTCCTCAGTCGTTTTAAATGCTGTGGAGATTGTGAACTTTTCGTCAAAGGCTTTGTGCAACTCGTCAACGCGCGGCGATTTGATCTTGTTCAGGAAGGATGAGATTTCAAGCGCGGTCTGTGGAAAAGAGAGATAACTCAATACCCAGCGCCCAGCGTGGAAGAGAAAAAGGTAAACATACCTTGATATCCAATGCAACCTTATCGTTGAGCACTGTAAACACCACATCCTGGACTTCTTGTAATGAGGCTCCCATTAGGCGTGAAGCTTGTGCAGTAGCCAAGATGGCTGATGCAGACTCTGAGTGTTTTTGCAAATACTGCGAGTTGAATGTCTCCAGAGAGACTCCCTCAGGTATAAGTCGGTTCAATGTTTCGAGAAACACTGGGCCGGCTGGAGGAGATATAGGTTCAGGCAGGTTAGATGCTGTATGTAAGAATGATTGGTTAGAGACAACGCGGAACACAGTTTTTAAAAAAAACGTCTACCCGTATGTTTAGCATGTATGATTCGTACATGCAAGTCGGAATTATCAGTATCCAATGCATGAGCACGAGACAGAGCTTGAGCTGCTTGCAAAAACTTGCCTGTGATGATACAATGTCTCAGAGATCTAGCACCAAACAAAGAACGAGATCATTACCTCGGCGAATAGCAACATCATAAATCGCTATCCAGGCTTCAATATTCTTCTGAGCGAGCGTCGTCAATGGCTGCAGCAGCTTCGCAGCCCGTTCCAGTGGATCTGATGCGGCAAGGAGTTTCATCCCTTCTGGATCCTCATCTTTATAGAGTACTTCAAGACCTTTGTCTTCGTTGGTAGAAGTGGTAGTCCCTGCTGACGTGGCTGAAGAAGTTTGAGATCAAAGAGATAGAACAGCTTTGAAAATTTACATTTTTTCGCTGCATCCTCTTTCTCCTTCTGAGCCTTTTTAGCCTTTTTCTTCGCCTTTTTCTCTGCATCAGTCGCACCACCTAAGAAAAGACAGTGAGTGTTGAACAGCTCGAGTTTATCAAACAATATCTTGCGTTTACCATCAGGATTGTGGGTGGCTAGCTGAGGGTCATCGTAGATGTCAACGAATATCTAGGACGAGATTGAGATGAGGCTACACAGATAATGGAGGGTGTTACTCACTCGAGAGGCAGCCAGAGCAGCTTTGACGTAACCAGGATGTGACCGGAGATGATCCTCCCAATCTAACATGCTAGGGGTGTATAGATCAACAGTCAGGCTAGACACGACACTCGAGAAACTCACTTGAGATAAACATTGATAGTGAACTTGCGCAACGAGTATCCGTGAAAGTCATACTGGTCGTCTTCAAAGTCGTCAAAGATCTAGGCAAGCGTGAGTGTTCCAACATTGAACAAAAGAATTACACGACGTACTCTTTGAACAGAGGTGTACTTTTTCAGAGCCAAATTGTATCTCCCTGCACGACGATGGGCTTCACCCTCTTCCAAGAGGTAGAATAACGATTGCATCTCCTCTAAATCGGCTCCGGGGCTTGGCGCGTCTTTCTACGAAGAAAACAGTCACAACCATATTTCGAGTATGCACGACCTATCATACACACCTTGGTGAACAATCCCAACAACGCACTTGCCTCATCTATCAGACCCGCCCTCATTCTATATTTTGCACTCTTCGTATTCAAAAACCTGTCCTGGCCATCCAGCAGACGTGCATCCTCCATCGCGCGAGAAGCTCCATAAATATCCCCTGCGCGTTTAAGCGTACGCGCTCGACAGGTGTAGAGCTCTGGTAATGTGGGCGTGTGCACTATAGCCAAGTCAAGAAGCTCGAGGGCTTTGGCATATTCGGATAGATAAGAATAGTGTTGCGCGAGGAAGTACAGGGTCCAAAGGTACGTAGTGGGTTCTGTGGAAGGTGAGGGTGATGCGAGGGATGGGTCTGGAGTGGTGTCTTTGCGGATTGTCTCTACAATGTCTTGTAGAGCGTGGAGTTTTTCAGGGTCGGTGTATAGAGATTTCAAGTCAACGAAGAGGGAGGGTACGCCCTTCGTCAAGCCGGAGAAGATATATGGTTCAGCGAGTTCTTTGAACTCGGCTCCAGATGCTAGGGATAGGGATAATCGACGGGGAACACTGGCCTTTGGAAATTGGGTAGAGAAATCACGTAGGAAAGAAAGAGCTTCCGTAGGGTTGTCGTCTGTGCACGAGTGAGTATACCTAAAAAAAGAGATTTGCGCTACCCACCTATATTGAGGCTATGATTCGACAAATAGCCCTTGTAATACTCATAGCATTCTGGATTGTGTTCGATGAGAACTTTCCATGCATGTTCTGCTTCTTCCGATTTCAACTGTGATAGAAGACGAGCTGAAAGTACTTAGCAACAAATACTCAAAGCAGCGATGGATTCAACACACCTCTGAATTCCATGATCGCAGTCTTGTCGACGATTGCACGATCCTTGGCGCTAACGTCCAGCAACGCCAAAGCTTCAGCATGCTGGCCCAGTTCTTCTAAAACGCGAACATGGTACAGTAATGTTTCCGAGTGTTCCACATCGTAATGAGGGACATTCTAGGCAATTATGAGTAGAGAAAAAGATAATCTATGAAGATGGTCACCTTGAGGGTCTTTTCGTATTCCATCAGCACGTTCTTTGTTTCTGCGAGATTCCCGTTCAAATGATACGCAACAGCCAAAGATATCCAGTGTTGCCTCATCGTCGGACGTAGCCTAAGAAGCATATATCTTGTCTCTACAAGACCATCATAGAGCCTCAATTGTGTTTGTAGCTGGGCCACATCCCGCAACAGGTTCAGATTATCCTAGTCTTGGAATCAGATATATATTCGCCCAAATACATATATTTTATCACGTACTTTATCGAACCGCAGAGCCTGTGTGTATGATTTGAGAGCATCTTCGTACTTTTTTTCTCCTTTTTGGATCAGTCCAAAGACATGCCAGACGATATGTGAAGTCAGATCCATCCTGATGCCTTTTCTGACCAGCTCGACGCCTTCTTCCCGTCTCCCCATATGTACAAGAACAAGCCCTTTCATGCATAGTGTCTCTGCGCAAGATTAAGATGGTATCCATAATACGAGATAGATACTCAACGTACCACCATGCTCAGGATGTTTCTTGAGAATCTGGTCAGCAGTTTTGAGGCCTTTTTTGAGATTCTTTGTTTCGTACAGTGACAGGAGTTCTCTGAACAAAGTCGCTTCTTTAGGCGATAAGTGTCTATTGGATTCCTTCGAAGCCACGGGTTTCTTGGACATTCCGAAGGAAGTGATGCTGAAGGCAGAGAGAAAAGTTTGAAATTCGACGCGTGTAAGATAAGCGCCCGCACCTCGCTCCCCATTTTGTTCTCAAGTTCCTTGTAAGTAGAGGAAGTTCACTGTCTCATTGTCTCACTGCTACGCTACGAATCTCTTGGATGAAGAAGTTGACCAGGACTGTTAGGGCCCGTTTGCTGAGAAGTGTATATTGAGAATAGCCGCGTGGAATCTTGCGCCTTGCGTGCGCAATCTCTCGCCTTGCTCTCCTCTCGACTACCAGCAGTTTTCTTTTTTCTTTGACAAGGTGCACACCAAGTAATGTGTCGTTTTGTCGTCTACAAAGGAACCTCACCGGTGGAACTATCGCATGTATGACCTTGGTTAACACAAAACTTGTATCCTGATTCTATTTCTAGCTTCTTACACGGCCATGTCATTCTATCATCAATCAAGCTTTTGACTCGCGTCTTCGCGTTGACCGTCGCAGGCCCATGAACGGTGATGGCTTCGGTGTGGGTGAGCATGCACTGTCCTTGTTATTACTCGCCCCATGGTTAACGTACACAGGCTGGTACGACTCTGTTTACGACGAGGAATCCCACCAACCCTGCATATTTACCTCCGTGACCCCGGTATGCCATTATATTTGCATAATGCTCAAGCTATTCATTACCTCGCTAGGCTTGGAACAATGCGAACCTAGTCCGGCTAGCGGCCAAGATCAAGTCGCCTCTAGTCTTGTGCGTGAATCCATGCACAACGCCTCTTAACACACATTAATATTTTGAATCCCAGTGGCCATGTTCGAGCAACCACGACGGGTTCGCTTTCTCTGGACAACTGTCATCCTTTTGTTCATGGTCGACTGATGGTGAGCAAGCTGCATGACATGTCCAGTGCATAAATTGATTATTATAGTTTATGCATAATGGCGGAATCGCAGAGTTCCAGCTAATCAAAAGAGCTTTGCAAGCAGATCTGTCTGATGTTGCCTTCAATAAAGTACAGGGGAATACTGGTGAAGCAAGTTCTTTTATCACCTCGGGCTACGTTTCACATCTCCTCAGACTCTGAATGGGCTTTCGCGGTGTTCTTGTCAAAGGTGAGTAACAGCAATACAAGGAACACAAAACTGGCCAACTCGTTATGCCTAGCTTCCTGATCCAGACGCAAAATCTTTTACTACGGCCCAATTACGGGATGCAATGTTCGAAACGATTGCATCTCTGAACCACTATGCAGAAGAAATCGGTATCACCGAGGTAACGTTTTCGTCTATGTTCATCTGCATCAAATCTGACAAAGTCTTCAGCCCAGTCTAATGAATTTTTGTGTCACGGACGGTGAAACGGTTATTGCCACCCGATACGTATCTTCCAAGGTAGATGAAGCCGCGTCGCTATGGTTCTCCTCGGGGACGACATTCCATGAATATGGTGACGTAGGAGGTCATTACAAGATGTCTAAAGCCGACAAACGAGAAAATATCATTATGGTGAGGTCCTTTCTTTCTCTAGCCCACTGATAATTGACTAACCCCCCTAACTTCTATGCGCAAAGATTGCAAGTGAGCCTCTCACATTTGAAAGAGGTATGCTCTTCACCTAAAATGCAGTTTCGTTACGCTGACGCTGCTCCTCATAGCTGACTGGATGGAAATCAAGACGAACAACATGGTCGTGGTTACACCAAAAATGAATCTTCTCCAGATACCCATTATCGACAAGTTCTATGTACCACCATCAGATCCAGCTTCTCTGACTCGTACGATAGAGTTTGCGCGAGAGAAAGGGCTTTTAGTTCCTCGTAGTATCGAAATCATGGATGAGCCAGAGTCAGAGTGAAAAAGTGTGATCTTTGCTGTGAAAGTTATTCGTTGTCTATCTTGCTACTACGTTATTTATGAGTTTTAATAAATATAATGTTCGATCGTTTGGAGCGGTGACCTTTACATTGAACCGCCATAAAGCATCCATACATACCCAATGCCATTAGTCTGCCTGTTATGGCTTTGGAATTCGTATTCTATTTGATAGGCTCTCCGGCCCCCTGTAGCAGCCTCTCGAATTTAATTCTTTCGTCTAATAATGTTTCTTCCAAACATCCACTCTAACGACTCCATTTCGGTTGGGACCATCACATCTTATGTTAATCCGTTTCTGATTCAACCCCTCAACTTGAGAACATATGTTAAGAATATATGATACATGTATTATTTCTGGGAAGACTCTGCCAAAGAGCTCTCGTATCGGAGGCGCAACAGGGCGCAATGCTAACTTCTGTTGATCCCGGGTTGGTCCATGGATCATTATGAAACGAAGATGTCTATGAAACGAAGATGTCGGTCCTCCGAGGGGGACTTTTCTTGTCTAGTGAGCTAATCATACTTAAAAGAGGGAAAGAAGGAGTCGATGAGGAAGAGCGCACAGCCTCAGCCTGGGGAAGATCAAAGTTTCACGAAGCTGTTGCGAAGTGGGGCGGTGAGGCGTCGGAGGTGAACTGAGGATTCAATTTAGGCCTGAAGCAGTCCCCTCTAGGGGTTGATATTGTGAAACAAGAAACCTAGCAACATCACTAAATCCGGGGAAACCTTGCCAGGGATTACACCTCTCACCAGGTGTAATAAAGATTACACAGTGGGGTAATGGATTATAATGCAGCTAGCGGTCGGATAAAATGATTTTCCTCTTATTATGAGTGATTATGGGCGGAACATAATGATTATACCGAGAATACTGACAGCGGTAATCCTGAGAGCAGCCTAAAATTGATTGTCATTGCCCTGTAATTCTTCCTCCCAGATGATCTTGCTATATGAGATTCATATCCTCATTATGTCGTCCTTGTATCTCTCTCCAACGCTGAGGAATGACTTCTGGGTAATGTAATCATATGTATTTTCCTCGTCATGACATAGTAATATTCATAAAGTTTGAGTACTACTAAGGCTGGATTCCAAGAACTTCGCAACTCGAACTTGTTAACCTTTTTACTCGCGAAATGATTCACTTGCTTGAATCCTTCATTCTTCATAGTAGATTCACCTCTAGTAGCCTCCTTTCCGGTAAGTAAAAGTATCGCTTTCTTCGCCACAAGCATGCCGCCCTTTGATTAGAAACTCAAACCCAACTCAACCAACCCTTACGATCAAACGGTGAGCCGACCATTAGGCTGTCACAGCCCGAAACCACCTAGAGCTCAAGCTCCTATGACTTTGACCTAGACGCAGTATGAGCATGGTCATGAATGATGAGCACGAGTAAGTTTAAGAGCTTCTGCACCATGATTATACGGTGCTATAAAATGCTACAGTCTTTTAGTACAATAAATGGTCGTTGTATCATACTCGGCTCCGCCTTACAGGGTACAGTGCTCCACAGCAGGGACAACTCATCTTATATGCATCAAGATCTGCTTGTCAGTCGCTTGTACTAGCTGTACTCGTTGTAGCTTGTTGTTCCCTCTTGACCCTCACGGGTAATAGCAACCGCGTCGATTATTACCCACACAAAATGGTATTTAAACTGGGTTAAATGCTTTTACGCGTTTACATCTTTCTTCCCCACTTTACTGTCAACGGTTCTAACTTCTGTCAAGTCAACTCAAGATACCCAAGCTCAGGTCATAACTCACCTCAAAATTTACTCGAAGCTCATTCCATCCTAGTCACGACTACAACCCAGACTGCTGAGCAATCCAATGCAGTTCCCTCAATGTTTTCTTTCGCTGCTCCAAGCCAATACGGCTCAAGGTTCTTCAAGTTGATTTCAAAATTCAAGCACTGCAGCCTCGTACTTTAGCCCTCTCGTTATGTCCCCATATACCTACTATAGTAGTAGTAATTAACTTATATGTATCGTTTGGAATAAAATGTGTTACTGCTCAATTGAATTCATGGATGGTTACCAGTTAATAATGCGACGAAAGCGACCAGAAAAAGCTGCCTGCCAGCTCTAACCTGATAATTTGTTCAATCGCATATAAATATTCTCTCCCGTTACGATGCAGTATAAGTATTTTTACTCACTACAATGCAGACAGAAGGGTGATGCATGTATGGCAAATGAAGGACATAGTTATCATCTTTTGATAATATGACAGTAATCATTTTCGAATTTGGGCTAAGCGTTTAATGCATTATAATCAATTGTCAAATGCTTAGCACCATTATCAGGACATTATCTCGGTTACGGCTGACCGCCAGTGAGTTCTCCAGATCATAATCAAATATGATAACTCTCGAGATTTAGTGATGAACGTCAACCTCTTAAGAGCTTGATTATCAGGCCCGACTAGAGCGGCTCTATTCACACTTGTCCCCTACCATGAAGACCTCGCTCATTAAGACCTCGCTTCAGACACTTTCCCTTTCCACTCTTTTCATCCCAAATAAACCCGAGATATATCTGAAGCATGAAGCATAGTCAGCGTAAATGCTCAGAGCACCTTGACAATTTTCGCTCTCCTGCCTGCGGACACCAGTGGCCTCATATTCCCTACTCCAGTTTCAGTATGGGTCGACCCTATTGGAACGGCGTCCGATGGCAGCGAAACAACATTCGTTTATCACGAGATCGATAGTGGGGATGCTGGTTTGTTCGGTGGATTTGGAACTGGAACGACGAGTGTAACCACATATAGGTTGCGAATTCCCGTTAGGCTACATGTATCCTGAAATTTTTTTCTCGTTAGCCTTTACTATGATTGCGTCTGCTTCTGGATTCAGACAGCCCGATTTAGCTCTCACGAGTTTTGACTGTTCCTTGGAATCCCCCTCCACTGGAGGGTGTGTATACGCAGCCCTGGATGATGAAACTGGGACTTCGATAGACACGGTGACAGAGACAGGATTACAGGTCTCCTTCATCGAGATTCCCATCTCTGCTCCGACTCAGACAGCTGGTAGTACCCCCAGCGAGTCTGGATCAGGCACTGGGTCCGCAACAGGTAGTGATAGCGCACATTCCACGGGTAACCCCCAAAATGGAGCAGCTTCAATTTTGAGTCAGCTCAACCCGCGGCTCTTTGTATTTATTGGGTTGGTTGGATTTTCTTTGGTGTACTAGAGCTTCCCGGTAATATTAATGGGTACCTGAACGCGTTGTCAGCCACTTTCTGTGTATTCATCGAGGTTGGATTTTCTTTGCCAGTATACTAGAGCTTCCCAGCGATATCAATAGCCTGTACCCGAACGTGTTGTCCTCAAGTTAATCTCCCTAAATGGTAGTACACTTACCAAATTAAGTGAGCGTCTACTAGGAGAAGCGCTTCAGGAAAACATGCCCTTGGCAAGTCGCGACCGTGCTCAGAATTTAGAACAGGGAATTCTCGTTACTTGACTCAAGCTTCCGTTTACACCTAGTGGTGGTGTATACTTCGTCGAAATCCTAATCTCTCTCTTGCGTATAAGCCCAATCTTGGTTACACAGTGGGACATGTAACACTCACATTGGGATGTGTGTTCGATACACACCAATATTCTTGTTCCTACCTCTGTCATGGATGATTTGAGGTTCAAACGGACCCAAAGGTTGTAGGTACCATGTTTTGGGAGGCTGTACAACGCTGCTTAATTGCGAGCTTGTCCTCTTGTGGCAAACGACAGTGCAGGGGTATGGCAAAGCTGATTAGGTATGAGATGGACGGATATAGGTAAGAAATCGATGCCTAAGGTGTGATTCAGAATCCTGTGTGATAACCTCTACGCTAGCGGAATCTATATCTCCTAGTTTCAAGAATGAATGAAGGAAACTGGCCTGTACAAGACGGAGTAGTCGCGGAAACTCATCGGCGTCGGAGACAAGCAGAGTCCGTATCGAAAATCTAGATAGCCTTTTCTAGATACCCTAATACTCGCCAGTAGGAATTTTTGTTCTTTCTCTTCTTATAAATCTCCGAAAGACGCCCAGGCCGAGTCATGACTGAATACAAAATGTCAGTGCCGAGCTAGCTCTTTTGACCATCCTTTCACAATTCATGGTCAAATCTCGGATTAGTTATTGTAGTCTCACCAGCGGTGTCAAAGCTTTCGAGAGTTGAGATTCAATAATTTAAAGACTTGTTACACCAGACTTACGATAAGTACTGCTAATAGATAAAGTGTGTTACGTCGATACGTGTCTGTTCAAGGTTTAATGGCAATCTTCAAAGCCCCCCGGCTGTTCATCTTGTCCAAGGCGTCTTGGTAGTCGGCCAACTTGAATGTGTCTGTAACCATTCCTTTCACTCTCACCTTCCCAGAATCAAGGTAAGCAACCGCCCTCGGGAAACAGTATGTCTGGGAAAATGAGCCGATAATCTAAGTAAGGAGATTAAGATTGAAAGGAATGAAACAGAGCGATAAGAACTAACCCTAATCTCATCGCCAAAAATCTTGGACGGCGGCCAGTGAACAAGCGCTTTGTTCTCATAAACACCGTAGATCATCAACGTTCCTCCCCTCCTCACATAATTGATGCTCTCATTCGCGAGTTTCTCGACACCAGTCGCTTCTACGACAACGTCGAAGCCGTAAGGATTATCATCCTTAAGTTTCTTCCACTGTGCTTCCGGATTCTGTCTGTCGAGTTCGATGTACTCGTCACCCGCGTCGAGATCCTTGGCGATGTCCATCTTGATACCCTTGTTAGCGGCAATAACTACTCGCGAGGCGCCGTTGAGCTTGAGAAGCTGAGCGAGAATGAGACCCGTAGGTCCGGCACCCAAAAGCAAGACTTCAATTCCGACGGGAGGGTTGAGTTTATCGAGACCATGGATTGCGCAGGCAGCAGGCTCGAGAAGAGTAGCATCTTCATCAGACATGTTTTTGATTTTGTATAGCTTTCTTTGTGGGCTGAGAATCGAAGGTTAAAAAGGTTCATCTAAAAGTAAATACACCTACTAGACAATGTATTCGGCAAATCCACCTTGCACTGTCACACCGCGGGCGTTGAAATTCTCGCACATCAGAGATTGTCCACGTCTGCAGTAGAAACAGTTGTCGCACTATAGACAATTATAAGAAACGGATCGCGAGTTACTGAAATCGAAACCACATACAGTTAGTCCCACGTCAGCTGCACAGCGGTCGCCTTCTTCGAAACCCTTGACATTCTTACCCATCTGGACGACGGTGCCAACGGCTTCATGTCCAGGGATAAGTGGAAATTTGGAGATGAATTCGCCTGAATGTTATTTAGATCTCGGTGTCGTTAAGGATGTAAGGACAGCAGCACCTTCGTGAATGTGACCATCAGTGCCGCAAACACCACAACAGGACACTTTACAGAGAGATTAGCCGGATAAATATCGCGTGAGGCGAATATGTGCTTGCCTTTCAAGAGAATATCATCGTCTCCGACTTTGGGGATCGGTACGTCCTTGATAGAGAAGTCTCTTGGCTGTATAGAACAATGAGATCTATGAGTTTTAAAAGACAAACATGCTACTTACCGCATTGTACCAGAGTGCTTTCATAGTTCCTTCAGGCATGGTGATAATTGGAAAGATAAGTTACTTGGAGATGGAGATTTCGTTCAGACTTTATAGCGTCATGGGTTATCACGACGTCATAATTCATTTTGAATTCCGTTTTGGTGCCCCTTGATTCGGCCCGGTGCAAAACCTCTTATTTTTGGGCCGTTCCGAATACCGGCGCCCGATTGTCCTCATTGGGCCCTCCTTTCTATAGTACTATAGCAGCTTATATAGCAGTCAAGCTTTCCAGTAAGTACCAAAGTATTGGCGGAAAAATTAACCGGCTCGCACATATGAAGACATATGACCGCATAGAAATCTATGGAAATCAGCTCAAGATGAAATCAGAATTTTACGAACAGATAACTTGTGGAAGGTTAAGTAAAGTATCTCCACAACAGCCGTCCTTGCCGGAGCACTTTCCCGTATCGAGGGCAAAGGCCTCATGTCTGCACATGCACACCGCCACAGCAGCACAGGATAGATTTAACCAGATACTGAAATCCTCTCGCGGCTGCTACATTCTCCCCCCATATCACACAGCCCCATGCGCTCGTCCCATGGTTCTATTAGTGTTCTATCCCACATTCGGACACTCAATACATGAAAAGAGAAACTATTTATACTCGGAGCAGCGAATAAGAATGTTTTCTCAGTCGGAGGCTACGACAAGTTGATAACCTCTGCACATCTCGCACACGTCCTCTCTTCTTCAAGCCTAGTGAATGTCCAGCATCTAGGGCATTTTGCCGATAAAGCAGGCCGGACGCGTATCCCCAGCGCTATATCGATAGAAGAAAAGAATCAATTAGCTCACGAGTTGGGGACATCGTTCAAACATACCCGAATCGTTTCCAAGTTCCAACGACTCTGTATAAACCCACTCTAACTGTTCTGTCCCGCTCCCAAGAGAACCTTCGTCAATCAAGGACGCGTCGGATGTGATGAAAAGGGTTTTAAGGATTTGCTCTGCAAACGAGGATCAAGTCAATCGAAAGGAAATGGCAAAAAACTCTCATACCTTCCCGTCTTAGCAACTCGACAAGAGGATAGTCCCACCCGTCATCGGGCACAAGAATGTCGACTTGTGCCTCCAGAGAGCTTTTAACCCGCCTATTATCAATGTTCAGATTCAGCAAGGAAAATCACAGTGAAACAAACATACTTGTCTCTTCTCGCTTCTTCTAGTAAACTGAGCACGGCTTTTCTTACCTTGAGCAACGAATGCATGTCCTTTGCCACTCTCGAGTCTTCCCATTCTGGGTTCTATGGAACGGTGTAATTACTACAAAGTAACCGTGAAGGACAACTTGCCAGAGGTTTCCATGTATTTTCGAAGAAAGACTTGGTCTTTGAGCCTATATGGGACCTGTGTTCATGGATTTCCTCCGCCAAATGAGGCAGAATGGGTCCGATGATCGAGGTTGTAGTGTTTAAGATCTGGTAGAGCTGTTAGCGTATAGCTTTACTTCAGCCAGCAACTCAAGCAAACCTTGTCCAAAACCGTGACAACTGCTCTTCTTTCATTACTGTGGACGGAATCGGCGTAGAGACAATCCTTGGTAATGTCGAAATACAACGAGGAAAGGGTAACGTTGGCAAAGTTTACCAGTGCAGTGGTCACTAAGTAGCATTGACATATTAGTTTCGCTAACTGGCCAGCTGAAAGTAGGAGCGCCATACCTTTCGCAAAATCGTATTCCTCATATCCTTTCAGCGCAGTGTTTTCCAACGTGTATAGTTCATGCATAACGAATCGCTCGATTAAACCCATCTCTTTCCTCTCAACTGGCCGGAGCTCTTGAATATTTCCGATATTTCCAAGCATGAATCTCGCGGAATTGCGGATTTTGCGGATAGCTTCGGCAGTTTGGGTCAGTGAGGTACGGCCAATGGACATGTCGTTCTTGTATTCAACAGAGGCAACCCAGAGGCGGAGAAGATCTGCGCCGTAGGCAGGATCTTTGTTCTTGTCCTGTAAGTGAGAAAGTCACCAAGTGGGTCGAAATGAGGGGATGTTAAACACTTACTGCTCCCCCCAGAACAATCGTCAACGGGCTCACGATATTCCCTAGTGACTTGCTCATCTTTTTACCCTTTTCATCCAAGACCATCCCATGTGTGATCAGCGTACCATAAGGGCTTTCAGGCTTGGAATCCTCGACCGAAGCAGACGCTACTGCGGTCAAAAGCTGACTCTGAAACCAGCCCCGATGTTGATCTGAACCCTCTAGGCAGACATCCGCCCGCTTTCCCCCAGCGGAGGAAGGAGGATCCAGCATAGACCATGAAGTCCCACTATCAAACCACACATCCATCGTATCCGTAGATTTCTGCCAGTCTCCTATCTGGTTTGAGGTCATTCCGGGAGGAATAAAATCCTCCACTGGTCCTTCCCACCAATGCTTGACACCCTTTTCTTCCAATACACCTATGATATGATGGATCGATTGGCCGTCGAGCACAGCATCACCAGTTTTTGTGTTGATAAGTGCAGGGATGGGGACTCCCCAGACGCGCTGTCGGGATATACACCATTCAGAGCGGGATTGGACGAAGGATTCGAGACGATTGCGAGCTTGAGTAGCCGTTAGACGACTACTAGAAGAGGACTGAAAAATGCGGGCATACATTGGTCTGGATAGAACTGAACATCCTCCAAAGCCTGCAAAGCATCGCCCTTGATTTGGTCAAGGTTAGCAAACCATTGCGACGTGGCGCTATGGAAGGATTCAGTATCAAATCTAACCCAACATGGAAGGAAAACGCACGTAACGATAATGGGCTTATCAGTTTTCCAATCGTATGGATAGCGGTGCGTAAATCTCTTGATACAAACTAGCTTTCCCGCTTGCTTCAAAAGCTCAACAATGGCCCGAGAACCTTCTTCTAAAACAGGTTTACCGATGAGCTTTAGAGCCACAGCAGGTCCAACAGCGTCGGCAACCTTGTCAGAAAATAATCCTTCGTTGACGTGGCAAACCAAGGTAGCTGAGTCAAGATTCTCCGACGACAAGTGACCATTAGAACGGAAGAGCTTATAATCTTCATCTCCGTGAGCAGGAGCACAGTGCACTAGTCCGGTGCCGGAATCTGAAGTGACATGCAAGGACGACAGGATGCGCATCACGGGAAGCTCAGAGTCAAGTAAAGAAGAGAAGATAGGATGATATTGTAACCCGAATAATTTGGTGCCTACACAAAACCTAAGTCAAAAAGAACGTAGGAGTGAGCAGGGCAAAAGATACCTTGGAATTCGCTGATTATTTCTGTTGCCCCCAGAATATCTTGAAGAGCTTCGAGTCGACTTTGGGCAACCACCGCCAAAGATGAATCATCTAATCGACGAAGTAGCACATAAGTCATATCAGGATTTACTGCAATACCCTGTGACAGTTTCCCAGTCAGCGTTAATCCAATTGATAACACGAGGTTTATACCATGTTCGCAGTCAGTGTCCAAGGTGTTGTGGTCCAAACAAGCAGTCGAATAGGTGTCTGAGTTGCATCTTTCAGTAGTGATTCAGCAGACCGCATGTCTAAATCGAATGCGACATATACAGAATGAGATACATGGTTATCCTTATATACCAGCTCGGCTTCCGCCAAGGCAGAGCGAGACGAAGGCGAATAGTGAACAGGACGATACCGCCTATGAATGAGCCCTACATATCTCTATTAGTGCAAATTCGAAAAACACTATGACCCATCGGCAAACCTTTATTCACTATTTTTCAAAGATCCTTAATTGCCTTATCTCATAGCTGTGATCCAATGTGCGATACGTAGACTCGCTGCTGTCCCAGTTGGCCATAATACCAAAGTTACGGAACTGTTCCTTCTGGGAGGCGATCTCCCGAATGGCTACGGCATGAGCAGCTTCGCGTATAATTGAGGGAGAAACGGTAGATGAATCTTTCTTGGCGGATTTTAGAAAGAGCGTGGAGGCGAAGGGCTACACGTACCCCGAGCTCCTGTAGAGCTTTATTTTCAATGGGTAGACCATGACAGTCCCAACCCGAATATAACTGGAGAAAACGATATCTGTATTTCAGCTGTTCCAAAGCAAATCAAGAGACGTACTGTACTTTTCTTCCTTTCAACAACGCAAAACGGTTGATTATATCCTTCAGAATCTTGTTCAAAGCATGTCCTACGCGATTTACCAGTCATGAAACGCGTCAAACACGAAATAAATTTGAGTTCACCGATATGCAAATCTCCATTGGCATACGGCGGACCATCGTGAAATACGAATTCTGGTCCATTGACATTTTCACGCTAAAGTCTCCGGTCAAAAGAGAGTATGATTCGACTAGATAAGTCCAACCTGCCACTTATACAACTCTTCACAAGTCCGTGACTGGTACAAGGCTTCATTCTTGGTCGGTCTGGGCGAAGAGGAAATGCAGTCTTCGGAAGAGATAAAGTGTCTGAAAATGCCTTCGAATCTAGGGGTACAGTGCTGAAAGCCCGCGATAAACGAGCTACAGCATTTCTGAGCATGAAAAGTGGAATGAGAAAATTAGCGCCCAGTGTCTTCTTGTGTTCGAACCTTCATTGTTGCCGTATGTTGGGTACTTTTGTCCCTCAGGTTATTGATCTTGACTTATAATGCCCATTAGTTGTCGGTCTTACAGGCGGCATCGCTACTGGAAGTCCACAGTTTCCCAACTTCTCAAAGAGCGAAATGTCCCTATTATCGACGCCGATGTTATTGCCCGCCAAGTTGTTGAGCCTGGCTCGTCAGGACTAGCAAAGATAGTCAAGACATTCGGAAAAGGTGTTCTTCTTCCCGACGGGTCCTTGGACCGCAAGGCCTTTGGCTCTATCATCTTCAGCGACGCACAGAAGCGAAAACAGCTCAACGCTATTGTACACCCAGCAGTCAGACGGGCAATGCTCTGGGGCGTAATCAAATGCTGGCTGAAAGGAGAGAGGTTTTGTGTACTGGATGTGCCGCTGCTCATTGAGGGCCCTTTGTGGAAGTTGGTATACAAAGTTGTGCTTGTATATTGGTACGCATTTCATTGATACACCGATACTATATACCAATTTTCATTTAGCCCTTCAGACATTCAACTGCAACGACTTATGCTTCGTGATAACTCCTCGGTTGAAGATGCTTCTGCACGATTGAACTCTCAAATTCCCATTGACGACAAACTGGCTTATGCCGACGAGCGGATAGACAATTCCAAAGGCGTTGAAGAGCTTAGCAACAAGGTCGATGCGTTCGTCGCAAAACTCAGGACAGAAGCCGGCTGGAGTTGGCTTGTTAGCTGGCTGATACCGCCATATGGGTCGTCTCTGCCGCATGCATCCTAGCCTGGCGTGCCGTCTGGCGGTCGCAAAAGAGGAAGCAAAAGTGAACCGGGACTGGTCATTTCTGTAGCACGATGTATCAGTATACAGCTTGGAATCATTATCTCTGATACCTACGACAACCTCGAACCAAGCATGACGTAGGGAGCGGAAAAATTCTGGAATTGCTGCAAGAGCACCGGACGTCGTTTCTGTTTTTAACCTGATCCTTTCTCTCTGTTTCCCCGGCCCCTTTGCCTTCTTCCGCATGGTAACAAATCATTCAGCCATTCAGTGAGATAGTCAAGGACGGTCCGAAGGAATGTTCAAGGCGGCCAGCTTGTTACCTGTGATTTCGACTGCACTTCAGTTTTACTCCGCTGTATCAAACACCGTCATAAGACGAACATGATTCAAGGTACATAAGAGAGCACAAGTTCTCAGAATCCCATTGTTTGCCAACGGAACAAGTATGATTACTATCGGGTAGGCCGCCTTCTGTCATATCACACTCTTCTAACGGTCTTCCAGATATGTCGCCCTTTTGGCTGCTGCCTCTATCACTAGGAGTCCCTTAGTTCAAGCCGCAACCACAGTCATCCCGTCAAACTCCTTATCCTCATACACCACTTTGGAGCAGTTCTGGGCGTATCTCTATCCTTGGGGCTCTGACCACAATGGGAGTGAGTGTTCGAGTCGTGTTCGAGTCGATTCTTCCTGGTACGCTGTATCAATGGATTATACACAGGCGCCCGAATGGTTGGAAACTCAAGCTATCACGAGAATATTGCAATCGCATCTTCCACCCTCTCGTTAATTGCTACACCTACATCTGGAGCCGTTCCTCCTACGAGTACAGCAAACCCGAATCCCGCCATTCACTATGCAAGGTGAGAATTAAATCTACTCGATACTCATCTTCGGCCTGTTATAATTAACGTTCAATAGTGGAACCATTCATGCCCTGGAACAAATAACCGTCACTAGCGAGAACTCGTACACTATTTCAGGAGATTTTAGTGCCCCCACAACATTTGGTAAGTTCCACCGATACCCTTTCGAGTGACGCTAAGAAACCAAAAAAAAATGTCCAGGACTTGGCCTGCATTTGGTAAGCCAATTCCCGCTGTCTAATTCACTGCGTTGACGTTTTTCGATAGGCTTACGGTACACAAATTATTGACCCATTCTGATCTTCGTCGCTTATATGCATCTTAGGCAGTAGTAGGATGGCCTCCAGAAGCCGATCTCGGGGAATGGAAAGGAACCACCAATACTTGGTTCAACACTTTCAACACTTCCACAGTGGTGGTCTCTGACCTTGTCCCTTGGCCCTCGGACCTGTCCTTCCACACCCTGATGGCAGTTCTTACTGCCGAGTCAAACAACAAAGACGTACGCATTGATTTTTACATGGACGGCGAGTTGAAAACCACGCAATTTGGTTCTGGGTTCGTCGGTGCTGCGCTCTGGCTGTAAGTCGCGCCTCTTTTTTCGTCGTAAAAGCTATACTTACGGATTCATTATCATAGGATCATTGACCTTCAGGTCTGTTTCTTGCCGTGACCCCCCAATCTTGTAATTGCTGACTTATCCGTACAGATGGAAGGCAGCTCCGGGAGTCCAGGACCTACGGGAACGACTACTTATAAGATTCGCAACGTTGAAGTTACAAGGTCTGGAGATTAATATGCATACATACTGCAGGATGAAGCAATACGTAACGTTTTTCAGAGTTTCCCAGTTGATCAGTAATTTTCGGTCATTTATTGAGTATGCTACTATTGAGTCTTTTGAGGCGAAATCATAAACTTAAATCGGTTCGGAGATGATAATAGGAGGTAATTCGTGTTTTGTCTGTGTGTTTTGTCTCGTGTTTTGCATGTTTGCTGTCTGATGGAGCGTACACAGCCACATCATCCAGGTGCCACGTATTTTTATAGCGCTCACCTTTTTCTTTCGACCAAAACATCGTTATGACTTCTCGTATTAGTATTGCTCGACCGCAATCCTCCAACTATAATCCAGACCCTCATGGTCTCTCGAATTCACGGTCGTCGACAGGCTACCGCTCTGCCAATCCTGATGATCCCCTAGAAAAGCTCCGTGCTTTCAGCAAGCAGGTTGAAGACGCCGTCGAGATATACGCACAACCCTTGAGGCCCCATTTGCCGGCAATTGGTCGCTTTATGATTGTTGTGACGTTTTTGGAAGATGCAGTGAGAATTCTCTCTCAATGGTCCGACCAAATTTGGTATCTTCAGCAGTGCGTATATTTTGTATGCAGACACCGCCTTTAGTGCTGATGTTTTCTTGTAAATAGACATAGACATTTTCCTTGGGGACTTTCACATCTCTTTCTCCTCATAAACGTCGTTGTGAGTAGACTTTGTTTACGCGCTTTACTCGCACGAAAATCCCTTCATTTGTACTTCAGTCTGTCTTCTAGTTTATACTGAAATCTCGTGGCTCTAGGTTATGCTCGGTGCTTCTGGTTGTGTGATTCTCAAACGCTACACTGAATATTCAGTGGCGGGATTGCTCGGCGTCGTCGTCATTCAAGGCTTCGGTTACGGTCTTATTTTCGATCTTACCTTCTTCCTTCGCAATCTCAGTGTCATCGGTGGTCTGTTTATGGTATTCAGCGATTCTATGATGACGCGCAAAAAGCTCTTTGCCGGACTACCAACCTTGAGCGAGACCGACCGAAGAAAATAGTTCGTATTGTCAGGATTCTCTTTACCTATAGGTTGCTGATCTATGCTCTAGTTTCCTTCTCGCTGGTCGTGTTCTCCTGATCTTCCTTTTCTTAGGATTCATCATCCAAGGAACATGGACTATCGCTCGTGTCTTCGTGTCCATTGTTGGTCTCGCCGCATGTGTTATGGTCGCCGTTGGCTTCAAAGCCAAGTGGTCAGCAGCCTTCTTGGTTTTCGTTCTCAGCATCTTCAACGTCTTTGCCAATAATTGGTGGTCCGTTCCTTCTGCGCATCCACAGCGTGATTTTTTGAAATATGACTTTTTCCAAACATTATGTGAGTCCATTTCCTCATGAATCCAAATTAGCTTGTTCACTGGTATTGCAGCCATCGTGGGTGGTTTAATTCTACTTGTCAACATGGGACCCGGAGGCCTCTCGGTAGACGAGAAGAAGAAGAACTACTAGATGACGCGCATTTGCTCAAGCCTTTTCAGACTGTTCGTGGAGATGAATCGTCGCGATGGCTGTCATGCTGTTTACAAGAGTTGATTTACGATGAACCTCGCTAATGGATATTAAGGCTAGAGCAACCATAATTTGTGTTCGCGCTGTGCACCAAAATTTTTATTTCTACTAGCTTTGTATTTCCATGTAGTGTGGGGTGGTCTAAATCTATTTATTCCAAAGTCACTAATAGACAACTCTATGGTCACGAATTAGGCTTTAACGAAGAAAGGAACTCGTCTACACTACCCATATACGTTGCCCACTCGGACCATCTGTGGAACGGGTAAGTACGCGACGAAGCACAGCAGGAGAAGTCTTACCCATCTCCGACAGGAGGAGCTTGCAAGTTACCTACATTTATGCGTCAGTCAACGAACATGATTTCCAGCGCTTGGCGACTCACTGGAGTGTCCTGAAAACATTCCAGACGCAATACTAGAGCTTGTATTACTATATAAATCGACCTCCGGACTGGCATTGTTTTCGAACCAGTTCAAACACATGGTCATTACTCAGAGGTACAGGCAGCCGCCCAAGATCCTCTGTATGAAGGGGCAGTCCAAACAAACTATTGTAATCGAGGCATAACTTGATCATGGGCCGTTGAACTCATTGGCGGGTCAAGAAACTCAGCTTGAGCTGCAGTCTGTGCAGGAGGGTATGAGAAGAGGAAGATTGCTGTGGTAACAAGAAAGAAGGTAGTGCACTGTTGCTTTGAGAAGCGGGATAGTGCATCTCTGTACGAACTGGGAACAAAAAACCCATTAGATTCGTCAGATTCACTTGCATGCACAGCAGTCGGTGTCATCGTGTGACGATTCTCGCCCTGGTCCTCCCTTTCGCGTTTTTTGGTCCTTGATCCCAAATTAGAACCAAACTGAACCTCCACTGGCTGAGCAGCTACTATCTCGATCAGAATATCACTGTTGAAGAACGATTAATTGGGAGACATTGTTCGCGTAAAATCAAAATCAAAAAGGAACATACCGCATTCTTCCTGCAATCTGATACCTCTTTTCGTATATGCCCAAGATCCTCAGACACCGATACACATCTTCCATCTCTCTCCTCGGATCCATCACCATCCCAAGGCGCTTTCCCAGCCCACAGGTTCAAAAGAATCATGATCGCAGAGTCGAATATAACCTGGGAAGAGTGACCCATGGGGCTTGGATAATTGTGGGCGTCAGAACTAAAGAGGCTAGATGCCGAGGGGGGCAAGGGATTAGAAACGAGATCTTTTCTTCTCGAATGGAGATCCAAGACATGTAAAAGCCGAGCGCGCTGCGTTGGCGCATACGGCGAGAGAAGAATATGACATTCCTGAATAACGTCGCGGTCGTTCTGAGGCCTGCTTTGACCCTGGCTGAATAAAGAGCCTGTGAGGACAAGGTCAGTAAGCAGTTGCGAGAGAAAAACATCTTTCTTTACCTGTGAACGATCATCTGTATAAAGTAGTATGTGCAGTACAAGGAAGCTGATACTTCAAACAGTAAAGGATCTTCCCTGTTAGGGTCCCATCTTACTTGAAGTCTGTCAATCGGGTTTGAAGGAAAGTGATCTCTACGTACGACGATCAGGAACATTATCCACCCATTCGTTCAGAGCAGAATCCAACTCTTTAACGACTCTTTCATCCCACGATGCTGAAAGGCTAGCTGAATCTCCCACCTCCGGTGGTTTCTTAACGGAATACTAAAAATAACAACTATTGGTCAAAAGACTGACGGAAAGAAAGCAAAACTCACCAGATTTTTTTAGCGCGAACGAGAGAATATCCAACAGCTTAAGTTCCGCAATCCAAAATCCTACCCACGATGGCCTTCCAGGAGGTTGTTTGAATGCTTGTTCGGGATCAGGATGCTCCCCAATACTCGTCGTCGCATTCACTAGGCAAGTCGAGATCGTAGCTAAACAATCCGATAAAACAATGTCAGCACGTCGGAGGGGAGGATTCAGAATACTCACTCGGCCCGATCTGTAGCCCTCGGCCTTCCCAAAAAAGCACTCGCAAACACGTCAAGGCATAGCAACGACCAAAATGCTCTCTTCCATAGCTCTTTCTTGACACTGGCTTTGTGCCGAGGAAATGGCGTCGGTGAGCACCAACGACCTGAGCGTGTCGGATGCCGACGGAAATGAGGGGCCAGCATTGGCTTGGTGAAGGACGTTGTTGAGAGGAACATGACGACGTTCTGTGAATCGAGAGGTGTAAGTCTTATGGTCGAGATTGAAACAGCCAGAATAAAGATTTACACAGATTATCTGAACTACATATAACGCGTTTTGTGGTGTTAGTTCTTGTAATGGAGTGATTTGATTGATATATTTCCATCCTATGGAGTCGAATCGGTTCAAAAGACGATGTATATTGTGAGGATGTATACTTGCCGATACTGTGGCTTCGCTCCTGTGCAGTGAGATTCGCACCTTCCTCGAGTGTCCTCTCGTCAGACGAAAACCTTGCTCCTAAGGCGCAGACCGACAAAACAAGTTCACCGAAAGCTCGTTCCCGTTCGTGCAGTCCGGTGTCTATACCGCGCTGAAATGTCGGCTGATGAAGGACAGGCATTAAACCGGAGCGTTTCTGGAAGTGTATCTCAACGAGAGATGCGAGGAGGTCGGGTGGGGGAAATATCAGCTTCGATGTGGGTTCCAGTTGGGTTGGTAGGTGCTGCCACTGGAGAAATGTGGGTTTACTAGGAGTAAGGAGAGAGTAGGAATACATACCGGGTAGATATTCCAGAATTCAGCTCTCTTCATCCCGCGTATATGCATATTTGGAGTGTCAAACCCACCAGTCCCTTCTCCATTCATAATGTCTCTCTCGATCTCGAACCTGAAAGGTGGTGTCTTCGGGCGGCTTGTAGACATACCAGCGTCGTCGTCATATTCTTCCTTGATTTTCAAGGCGGTTTTCATCAAGGCTACCTGACTAGAATTTCCATAAAAGCTAACGCTTGCACCGATCTGGAGATTCCTGACGATGTCTGTAATGTCTGCTTCGTTGGAATTAGGCTCGTACAGTTTGTTTTGGGAAGGGACAGGCGGAGATCCGGGACGAGAGGGATAGAGGGTTAAACTTGGGTTGTGGTTGGAATTGGGAGAAGAGTTTCCACTGGGTAACCTATTCGAAAAATGGGAGTAAGAGGGAGATCTGGATACTGAGCTAGTGTTCTGGCTAGTATTTAGCAAAGCCTTTTCCAGCGACCTCGCATATCTTGCGATTTCTTTGAGCGTGCGATTGAGGAGGGTCTTATCGGCTATCGGTGCTTGGTATGACGGTAAGTCTAAGATGGTGGATATCTGGGATTTTGCAAACGCGAACTTGTCGTCCAGTCTTAGATCGGGTGCGGTCTCCGTCGATGTGACAGCGGTGCTAGTCATATTAATGAAGGTAGTTTTGTTTTTCTAAACAAGAGATTGAATCTCTTTGGACCAGTTCGAAGAAGACTGCTATACCTTCTTGGTACTATGGGTGCATTCAGAGTTCTATATAGCATGGGTCAAAACTTATGTGCTACGATATAGTTCATCGAAAACCTTACGAAGGCTTTGCAGTTTGTACAAATGTTGTCTGGCATCTTTGAGCTATCACCTGGATGTCAATGAGCTATGGAACTTGAAACCCGAACAAACATATCCACATCGAACTGGGTGAAACAAGGCAGCGTTAGATCAACTTGAGCAACATGGATTGTTCTCACTCTTTCGCTACGAGAGACGCAGATTATATGATTGAAGCAGGATATGAAGAATAATGTACGAACCTGTTTGCACATATCACAAGCACCGTGCAAACGTCTCTTCTTGAACCCTCCGGGAGGTTCATCGTATAGCTTTGGTTCAAGTGAAGTGCCTTCCATTGATGATTTTCGCTTTAGTTGTGTTAGTATTTATACAATCCGGGTAGCGAGGAGAAGCGAATAGTTCCATCAGTTGTTAGCGTAAATCCTGATCCATGTCGATGGGCGTTAGATGACGCGCTTCCTGAGCGTCTCCTGACGGCGACTTTCTTCTTACCACTCGACTTTTATCAGCTTTTATCCGAGTCGCAAAATAGTCTTACGCGTTCAGTACCGGTATCAAGACTAGGGTATATACTCAACCTTGTGGATTTGCAATAGTCCTAGCCCCGTCCATAGCGGTTTCCCAGGTGCATCGGTAGACCTCAGACTAACGACCTCAACGGAATTTGCAAACACCACATCTTATCACTGTTTCTCATTTTACTTCCAAAGACGTATTAGAAAAACGCCTCAATGTGAACGAATTGAATGAAAGGAATATTTCGAGAAGAAAAAAAGGACTATAGCTAGCACAAGAAGTTTTTATTTAAGCACCGGAAGGCTGTTGACGTCTTTGAGAAAACTGTACGAGGCGGTGAGCAATAACGAGGAAATGTTCAGTGAAAGAGAAACAACAGGACCAACTTGGTCAAAAGGGTGTGGTTGCGCAGTTCCTCCTTACCGAGCTCACAAACTCATCAGAAGGCTGCAAATGGCGCTGCATCGCAGTAGATTAAGGTACTTGTTCGGAGAAAAGATTTTTGCATCCAGACACGGTCACAGTGACTTCTTTCACGCGACAGTATATACCAACTTCCCGCGATTTACCTCGCTAATGGATATTAAGGCTATTGCAACAATAATTTGTGTCCACGCTGTGCACCAAAATTCTTATTTCTACTAGCTTTGTATTTCCATGTAATGTCGGGGGAGGTCTAAATCTATTTATTCCAATGACTAATGGACAACTTCACAGTCACGGAGTATGCTTTACCGAAGAAAGGAACTCGTCGACACTAGCCATATATGTTGCCCACTCGGACCATCTGTGAAACGGGTAAGTAAGCGACGAAGCGTAACAGGAAGCGCCTTACCCATCTCCAACAGGAGGAGCTTGCAGTAGACCTGTTCGCATTTTTCGCATCAGTAAACGGAGATGATTTTCCCCGCTTGTTGACTCACTGGAGTGCCCTGAAGATGTTGCAGATGTAATACCTGAGCTTGATCCACCTGAGGTCCAATATGGATCGACCTCCGGACTGGGATTATTTTCGAACCAGTTCAAGACATGGTCATTGCTCAGAGGTACTGGCAGCCGCCCAAGATCCTCCGTACGAAGGGGTAGTCCAAACAAACTATTGTAATCGAGCATTACTTGATCATTGGCCGTTGAACCCATTGGTGGGTCAAAGAACTCAGCTTCAGCTGCAGTCTGCGCTGAAGGGTACGATGAAGATGGTGGAATGGAAGGTGATAAGAAAGAAGGGAGTGCACTGTTGCTTTGAGAAGCGGGATAGCGCATCTCTGTATCCTCTCTATCGCGAACTGGGAACAAAAACGCGTTGGCTTCGTCAGATTCACTTGCATGTGCAGTAACCGATGTCGTCGTATGACGATTCTCGCCCTGGTCCTCCCTTTCGCGTTTTTTGGATCCTGAGCCCAAATTAAAACCGAACTGAGCCTCCATTGGCTGAGCCGCTATTATCTCGGTCAAAATATCACTGTTGGAGCAAACCATTGAGAAAATAGGATCAAAATTAGAAAGAAACATACCGCATTCTTCCCGCACTCTGATACCTCTTTTCGTAGATCCCCAAGATCCTCAAACACCGATAAACATCTTCATCTCCCTCCTCGGATCCATCGTCATCCCGAGGCGTTTGCCAGCCCACAGGTTCAAAAAGGATCATGATCGCAGAGTCGAATATGACCTGAGGAGAGTGACCCATGGGGCTTGGATAATTGTGGGCGTCGGAGCTAAAAAGACTAGATGAGGGGGCAAGGGATTAGAAACGAGATCTTTTCTTCTCGAATGTAGATCTAAGACATGCAAAGCCGAGCGTGCTGCATTGGCGCATACGGCGAGAGAAGAATATGACATTCCTGAATAACGTCGTGGTCGTTCTGAGGCCTGCTTTGACTCTGGGTGAATAAAGAGCCTGCGAGGTAAAGTTAGTGAGCAGCTACGAAGAAAAGTGTCCTTTTTGCATCACCTGTGAACGATCATTTGGATAAAGTAGTATGTGCAGTACAAGGAGGCTGATGCTTCGAACAGCAAGGGGTCTTCCCTATTAGGATCCCACCTTACTTGAAGTCCGTCAATCGGGGTTTGAAGGAAAGTGATCTCTACGTACGATGATCAGGAACATTATCCACCCATTCGTTCAGAGCAGAATCCAACTCTTTAACAACTCTTTCATCCCACGATGCTGAAAGGCTAGCTGAATCTCCCACCTCCGGTGGCTTCTTAACGGAATACTAAAAGAGCGAGATATGATTAAAAGACTGATGGAAGGAAAGCAAAACTCACCAGGTTCTTTAGTGCGAACGAGAGAACATCCAATAGCTTGAGTTCCTCGATCCAAAATCTTACCCACGATGGCCTTCCAGGAGGTTGTTTGAATGCCTGCTCGGGATCAGGATGCTCCCAATACTCGTCGTCGCACTCACTGGGCAAGTCAAGATCGTAGCTAAACGACCCGATGAGACAGTGTCAGTACGTCATATAAGAGGATTCAGTGCGCAACTACTCACTCGGCCCGATCTGTAGCCCTTGGTCTTCCCAAAAACGCACTCGCAAACACGTCGAGGCACAGCAACGACCAGAATGCTCTCTTCCATAGCTCCTTCTTGACGCTGGGCTTTGTGCCGAGGAAATGGCGTCGGTGGGCACCGACGACCTGAACGTGCCGGATGCCAATGGAAATGAGGGGCCAGCATTGGCTTGGTGAGGACGTTGTTGAGAGAAACATGACAACGTTCTGTGAATTAAGAAATTAAGCAAGTCTTATGGTCGAACCAGAATAAAGATTTACACAGATTATCTGAACCACATATAACGCGTTTTGTGGCGTTAGTTCTTGCAACGGATTGATTTGATTGAGATATTTCCATCCTATGGAGCCGAATCAGTTCGAAAGGCTGTGTACATGTATTGTGAGGATGGATACTTGCCGATACTGTGGCTTCGCTCCTGTGCAGTGAGATTCGCACCTTCCTCGGATACCCTCTCATCAGACGAAAACCTTGCTCCTGAGGCGCAGACCGACAAAACAAGTTCACCGAAAGCTCGATCCCGTTCGTGCAGTCCGGCGTCTAGACCGCGCTGGAATGTCGGCTGATGAAGGATAGGCATTAAACCGGAGCGTTTCTGGAAGTGTGTCTCAACGAGAGATGCCAGGAGGTCGGGTGGGGGAAATATCAACCTCGATGTGGGTTCCAGTTGGGGTGGTAGGTGCTGCCACTGGGGAAAATTGGGTTTAGTAGGAGTAGAGAGGGAATAGAAAATACATACTGGGTAGATTTTCCAGAATTCAGCTCTCTTCTTTCCGCGTATATGCATATTTGGAGTGTCAAACCCATGAGTCCCTTCTCCGTTCATGATGTCTCTCTCGAGCTCGAAACTCATAGGTGGCGTCTTCGTGCGGCTGGTAAACACACCAGCGTCGTCGTCGTATTCTTCTTTGATTTTCAAGGCGGTTTTCATCAAGGCCACTTGACTAGAATTTCCGTAAAAGCTGTCAGTGCTTGCACCGATCTCGATATTCTTGACGAGGTCTGCAATGTCAGCTTCGTTGGGATTGGGTTCGCACAGTTGGATTTGGGAAGAGGGCGCCGGAGATCCGGCATGAGTGGGATAGAGGGTTAAGCTTGGGTTGTGGTTGGAATTGGGCAAAGAGTTTTCGCTGGGTAGTCTATTGGGCGGTGATGAACGGGAATGGGAGGGAAAAGAAGATCTGGATAGAGAGCTGGTGCTCTGACCAACATTTAGCAAAGCCTTTTCCAACGACCTCGCATATGCTGCGATTTCCCTAAGCGTGCGATTGAGGAGGGTCTTATCGGCTACCGGTGCTTGGTATGACGGTAAGTCTAAGATGGCGGATATCTGGGATTTTGCAAACGTGAATTTGTCGTCCAGTCCTAGATCGGGTGCGGTCTCCGTCGATGTGACAGCGGTGCTAGTCATACTGATGAAGGTAGTTTTGTTTATCTAAACAAGGATTGAATCTCTTTGGACCGGTTCGAGGAAAATCGCTGTACCTTCTTGGTACTATGAGTGCATTCAGAGTTCTATATAGCATGGGTCAAGAATTATGCGCTACGATAAAATTCATCGACGACCTTACGAAGGCTTTGCAGTTTGTACAAATGTTGTCTGGCATCTTTGAGCTATCACCTGGATGTCAATGAGCTATGGAACTTGAAACCCGAACAAACATATCCACATCGAACTGGGTGAAACAAGGCAGCGTTAGATCAACTTGAGCAACACGGATTGTTCTCACTCTTTCGCTACAAGAAACACAGATTAATTGAAGCAGGATATGGAGAATAATGTACGAACCTGCTTGCACATATCACAAGCACCGTGCAAACGTCTCTTCTTGAACCCTCCGGGAGGTTCATCGTATAGCTTTGGTTCAAGTGAAGTGCTTTCCATTGATGATTTTCGCTTTACTTGTGCTAGTATTTATACAATCCGGGTAGCGAGGAGAAGATAAGAATAGTTCCATGTAAATCCTGATCCATCATGTCGATGAGCGCTAGATGACGCGCGTTTCCTGACGGCAGACTTTCTTCTTACAATCATGATATCCCTCGACTTTTATCCGAGTCGCAAAATGGTCTTACGCGTCCAGTACTGGTATCAAGACTAGGGTATATACTCAACCTTGTGGAGTTGCAATAACCCTAGCCCCGTCTGTAGCGGCCAAATAACGGTTTCCCAGGTGCATCGGTAGACCTCGGAGACTAACGACCTCAACGGAATTTCATCTTATCACTGTTTCTTGAGTGATTTCCAAATACATATCGCTCAATGTGAACGAATTGAATGAAAGGAACATTTTGAGAAGAAAAAGGACTATAGTTAGCACAAGAGAAAATTGCATGAGGCGGTGAGCAATAACAAAATGTTCAGTGAAAGAGAAACAACGGGGCCGGAAGGGGGTGGTTGCAAAGTTCCTCCTTACCGAGCTCACGAACTTATCAGATAGATGGCTGTAAGTGGCGCTGTATCGCATTAGATTAAGGTACTCTTTCATAATCGAGACGCGCTTACAGTGACTTCTTTCACGCGACAGTATATACCAATTTCTCGCGACCATATTTACCATCTCTCATAATTTCCATACCCTCGTAAATTCTCTCTAATCCACCCTGCAAGTGTCTCAAACGCTGAGTCTTGAGCTTGGGGCTTCCCTGACCTGTCTTCCAGTGCTCGAGGATCTGCGACATGTCTGTGGAAACGTATTCCAGAGTAGCGCTCTTATCTTCCGGCACGGCAGGGACCAAAGCACCTGTGGCTCCTTTGTACGAGAACCCAAGATTGCTGTAGACAACACTAAACTCAGCCCGAACGTCTTTGCGTCGTTTCTGAGTATCTTCAGATATGGGAAGGATCGCAACGACCCGTCCTCCACGAGTAGGAGATAGAGCATCCTGATGAGATAGTTAACTCAGACCAAATAGACACAACATTGAAAAACTTACGACACAGTTGTCTGTGCTTCCCCTTTCACAAGCAGTGTCAAGACCATAGATAATGTCTTCATCACCGGCCGCAGCCTGTATTTTCTTGACTACATCTGTGTCCTTGTAGTCAAAACAGGCCTCGGCTCCAAGAGTCTTGAGCTCTTCGTGAGCAGCAGGGGACGCTGTTACAAATACCCTCAAGCCAGAAAGTGCAGCGAGTTGAACGGCATGATGACCGACAGCAGTGGAACCGCCCCAAATCAAGATTGTTTCCCGCCTTGGGTTTGGGCTAAAAGGTTTTGGGATATTCAGGCGGATGTACAAGGCCTGGACAGCAGTGAGGTGAGGAATCGGGAACGACGCGGCTTCCTCGTAAGTCATAGATTCCGGTAATTTGAAGCAAACGGCTGCTACAAGGCGAACGTATTCTGAGTAAGAACCGTTTTCGGTTTGATATGAACCTCCGTGACTGAAAATGTACGAGTTACTGGGATGAAACAACAAAGTACTAGAAAAGGTACCCACGTAAATCCGGCGACGCGGTCGCCCACTTTGAGGTGCTTTACCGCAGAACCCACTTTGACAACATCACCAGCAGAGTCACAGCCAGAAATGGTTCCAGGTGTACCCCAATCACCCAGCGCATGTTTCCAATCAGTAGGATTCAATCCAACTGCACGGACACGAATCTAAAGCAAGTACAGGGAAGATGTTAGAATCGGAAAGACATTTGCAGGAGTGGACACGTACAATGACCTGATCACTAGGCAGGTGTTTCACCAGATCCTGAGATGCGAAGGGGATTTGTACAACCTTGACGCTTTTTCCAGGTTGAACCTGAAGAGCTTTGATAGTTTCTGGCAGTGAGGACATTGTGTGAGATTCTGAGAGATGAGAAAAGCACAATGGGCTTGGTTTTTATAAGGACCAAGATTACAAGGTCCTTACCAAGCAGCGCAACACTTGTGCAGTCCTTCTTACCGAGGTGAACCAAACTTTGTAAGGCGATTTAACTTGAGTACGTTGATTTGTGTTGAGCGCATCGCGCCTTACCAATCCAACTTACCAAGCGGTGTTTTGCCAAGCAGCGCCTCACGACCTCAGCGGCGCATCATACGTTTTGCCCATCGTGCAGGCCTCGCTAGTCCTCACAACCTTACCAACCAGTAGATCGTACATTTTGCCTTAAGTTTGGCTCACGTTGCCATTGCCGCCTAATGCAAATCTCGATTGCACTCATGTGAGTTGAGGTGACTACCGAAGAGGACCAAATACTTCCCCTCGTTTCTCGTGCGATCCATCCTACGAATTTCTTCGAGGATCTCGGGATCGTTATTCCTCCCAACATACCGGAACCACTCGTCTATATTCCATCTGGGCCCAAAATTGTTGAAAAAAATGATCACTTTCCTGCTTAGGAGTTATTCGTCCAGTCAGCGCCGTATTTTTCAGCTGAAACGAAATTAGCAGGGGGAACGGTGCACCGAAAGGGAAAATAAAAATAAAGCGCACAAACAAAGGATGGTGAAGGGAACGGCCAGGGTGCGAACTATGCTGCTGCAATGGGAAGAAAGCCAAAACGTTGTTGACGAATTAAAGGCCAAAATGTCACCGAGGAGTACTAACTGTACCAAGCCTCGAGAACGAGGAGTTTGCTCTGTCACATTGGTTGAGGAAGTTGTTGTTGACTCGGATGAGGAGCGAATAGTGTGGCGTCGCCGTTGATGCGATACACGCCCAAAGATGAGTCAATCATAATCACGTGCCTTTTGATTCTCTTAAACGTCGACCGCGATGGTCGCACAAACTCGACATACAGGTCAGCCGTCCCCAAAGAAATTGTCTTTTCGCGAAAAAATCGTCACAAAAGGCCAATCCAATGACGCACTGCTAAAAAAGCTCAAAACTTTACACTCGGAACTCGCCGAGCTAGACCAGGAGTTTGTCGACGTGAACTCCCTTTCCAATGTTCGCAAAGAACTCGTCAGCAATTCCATCATGCTACACAAGGATCGCGGCGTAAAAGCTTACGCAGCTTGCTGTATCGCCGATATCCTCAGATTGTACGCGCCAGATGCCCCCTACACCCAGGCCGAGCTACGGGACATATTCCAGTTCTTCTTTAAACAACTCAGCAACAACCTCAAAGCCTCAGACGTCACCTATTATAACCAGTACTTCCACCTCCTTGAGTCTCTTTCCACTGTCAAGAGTGTCGTTTTGGTCTGCGATCTTCCAAATGCGGACGACCTCATGCTCGGCATATTTCGCGACCTGTTTGCCCTCGTTCGACGCGATTTACCAAAGAAAATAGAGACTTTTATGGCCGAAATAATGGTCGCGATAATAGACGAGTCGGCTTCTTTGTCCCCAGAAATGCTTGAGATAATAATGGCCCAGTTTATGGATAAAAGTGCGGTGCGTAACAACGAAATGTACTCCACTCTATCCGACCTTAACAATCTGTTCCTAGGGTATCGAACAGCCCGCGTATCGTCTCGCCGTAATTGTCTGCAATCAAACGGCAGACAAACTTCAACGCAACGTAGCCCTCTATTTTACAGACATCATAACATCCAATTCTCAAGAGGAAGATTTCGACGAGATCCGCACCGCACACGATCTTATCAAACGTTTACATACGTCCTGTCCTAATCTTCTACCTTCGGTTATCCCTCAGCTAGAAGAAGAACTTCACGCTGATACAACTACTTTGCGCGCCATTGCCACCCAGGTCCTCGGAGAAATGTTCTCCGATAAAAGTGGCGGAGACCTCGCCAAGAATCATCCCTCGACTTGGAATGCATGGTTAGGCCGTAAAGTAGACAAGTCGCCTGCTGTTCGCTTGAAATTTGTGGAATCATCAAAAGGGCTCTATTCTGGCTCTCCGGAAATGGTAGAGGCTATCGAAGGTGCGCTAGGCACCTTTTTCCCTGTATCGTAACTGATCCAACCTTAGCGGCATTCGGCGCAAAACTATTGGATCCTGACGAAAAGATTCGCGCCGCAGTTTGTAAAGTATATTCTCAACTCGATTACGAGACAGCCATCCACCATGTTTCTGAAGCCCAGTTGAAAGCCGTTGCTGGACGAGTAGCCGATAAGAAAGTACGCTTGGTCCCCTTCCGCGGTCCTTATCATACTCAATAGTTTCTAGCCTAGCGTCCGTTCTGAAGCTGCCAACAGTTTAGCCAAACTTTATAACCTTGCATATCCCGAAATGTGAGAGCTTTCTTCCATGTGAAAAATGATTTCACTGACCCTGTTATTCCAGAGAAAACAACGACGTTGTAGCAATCGCAAAGTTTTCTTGGATACCGGAGGAGCTCCTTCTCACTTCAGGGAACATTTCGGATAGTCGGTGGGCAGCAGCACTTTTGCTTGATAATTTTTTCCTGACGGTGGTATGCAGAGCTGTGATTGAACAGGTTGTATCCGACCATATCTTACCCCTTCCTGTATATTCTCCCAATCCGCAGAATGGAAAGGCAGTCGAAGTGGACGAACTGGCTTGGACAGATCGTCTGATAAGCGTCATGCGTTTTTTGAGTGAAAAAGGTGTAAATGCTCTAATCACTCTTTCGAACCTGAAACCGATGTAAGTGGCTGCACGATTTTGCTATTGTGATCGGAGCTCATGTTTATCAGTCGCCCTACTGCCATACAATACTTCATTGACGTCTGTGTTGAGTATAATGTATGTCTTTCATTCATAGCTTCTTTCTGTAGTATCAACGTCTTCCACAGGGCGGTGTCATTGACAAAAATGAAGAGCTGGTGATACAAAAACTCACAAGAATAATGGAGGTCATATCAGGTTTGTTCTCCGCCAATGATCATTCGTGTGAGCTAACGGTCGAATAGTCAGCTTCCCGGATTCTGCCAAAATGAAAGAGGATCTCAATGCGTTTGCAAAAGCCAACGAACCTCGTCTGTACAAGTTACTGCGAACATGTTTAGACGTCGATACCGATCTAAAAGCCTTGGTGAAGGCACAGGTGAGTATCTATGACAGTTCGAACAGCTCCTCTGACTAACCTCAATCATAGCACGATTTTCTCCGCCGCCTAGAGCAAACATCCTCATCTCTAACTTCCTCAATGACCGCCCTTCTCCAGCGTGGCTCTCTCCATATCATCAATACCTCATCCATCCCCTCCCTCATAAAACGTGTGCAACGAGCCCAAGGGACCGCCATAACTAAAACCAATCTCGCTGCGAACCATGCACAAATCATACTCTCGAACGCAGCCAAGTTCTGCCCGGGGTTGTTTAAGCCGCATGTAGATGACTTGATCACCGCTATTGAGGACGGGCAGAACGATAAGACTGTAGCAGTTGGGTTGCGAGCTTTGGCAAGTGTAGTCAAGTTGGACCCTGCTTTGATGCCCATGGAAAGGTATGTTTCATCTGTCTCAGTGTTCGTATTTTGCTGACTCCTCAAACCTGCATAGTTCTACGGTGGAAGTCGTTCGAACCCATGCCTTGGGGTCTAATCCCCGGCATTCCAAGTTTGCGGCACGAACATTTGCTTTTTGCGAAGAGAAAACCGATATCTGCACTGCGATCGTCGAGGTTTGTGTATCTCAAAGAAAAAGTCCTCATGATGTGTGCCAACCCTTCAACAGACCATCGCTGATAATCTGAAGGATGCTCCAGAAGACCAGTTAGTAGCGCATCTCGTTTCGCTCGCTCAGTTTGCTCGTTTTGTGCCCGATGCTTTTGAGCAGAAGAGCGATGTGATAACGGTATTTCTGCTTAAAAGGCTTCTTATGGTTCCGAACTTGCCTCCCGTAAGTTGATCAGCCCGCTTGCAAGGATATTTGAATGAATATCCATCCCACAGCTTGATATAGAAGACGATGGCGAAGAGTGGGCGGAAGATGATGAAATATCTAATAATTTAAAAGCAAGGATCGTTGCATTGAAGGTTCTACGATACCGGACAATATCTCATGCCAACTCGAAAAATGCGGTAGACATTTCGACGCCTGTATTCAGAATGCTGGCTACCATACTCGATCATGGTGGTTCGTTATCTGGAAATGATGCTGTTGAAGAAGAGTAGGGCCCAGTTGTGTTTCGTATGTGTTATTGCTGATAGGTTCTACTTTTCTAGCCGTAAAGCTCTGTCTCGAGTTAGGCTACAAGCCGCAGTATCTCTGTTGTATCTTTCCACAGTCCCTGCGTACGCTGACGCAATAGCTCCGAAGTTTGTGAGACTGGCGTTGACAGTCCAGGTGTGTTCATTTCAGTTATCGTTTACTAGGCTTTCTAATATAGTACATCGTAGGACACATGTTTCAACGTGCGGATAACCTTCCTGCAAAAGCTTATGCCAATGTTGTATATGCGCAAACTACCTCCAAAATACCATGTAATATTATTCCTGACCGCGCATGATCCAGAAGAGGATATTAAACAAATGGTATGCGGATGTTCTAGACATCGTTGGAATATCCGATAACCTTGTGCGTGCGTAGGCTTCAGTGGCAGTCAATGCCCTTATTCGAAAGTTATCTCCAGGTGAGTTTCTGAGAATTTCGGTGTATCGCAAACATTGCTGATCATTGTTTTGGTAGAAATGAGGACACAGAACCTCGAACTCATTTTCATCCGACTTCTTCACCTCCTCGCACATCATCCCGACTTTGCTACTTCTCAGACTGAGCTTCAAGATATTGCCAAGTAAGCGTCTCAATTCGCACTGGAGGGTAACCCATTAAATTTCTGCCCTTGCAGATATGTACAATTATACCTTGAACTAGTCGGATCTGGAGAAACAATTTCTCTGTTGTATCATTTGGCGGGTAAAGGAAAAACTGTGCGGGATCCAGAGTCGCAGGCGCATAGTGAGGTGGGTGATTTGTGGTCCTTAAGTTGTATTCTATTTCTCATAATCCGAGGCTAGAACCTATATGCCATGTGTGAGATGGCCCAGGAGCTTATAAAGCTTCGCGCACACAATAACAACTGGACCATTCCTACGTATCCCGGGAAAGTGAAGCTTCCTCCAGATATACTTCGTCCTCAGCCGAATGCGGAGATTGCGAACAAGGCGAGTGGAGAGTTTCTTGAAAGGGAACTCGATGCTGATGGAATATGAAATAATGTAGATATCAAAACAAACTTTTTTACCCTCAGATGCACCTTTATGGCTTGCGGAAGTCACGTCGTCGGCACCCAAGGTTGGATTTTTTTCCTCTTCAAAAAACTGCATATTTTTAACGACCTGGCTTAGGAAAAGAAGGAACGGAGACCGCCTGTTAAGCGGAAGGCAGCCACAACGAACGGTCATTCCAAGTGAGTAGAATTTTCTTTTTCGCTGTGATCGAAGACTCATCATATATCCAGGAGATCGCGCAAAAAGAGAAAGCATGCCGATTCAAGTGATGGAGAGCAATTCGATCATACTGATGCAACGGACGTGGAGATGTCGGACGCTCCACTTGTGCATACGTCCGATGTGGATGAAGGTGAGGAGTCGAATGGAGAAGAACAACTTGGTCGGGGTGCCCGCAGTAAAGCAAAGGTATGTGTCTCATATCTCGATACTCTCTGATTTGGATCTGACCTATGCGTGCTACGCTACTTAGGCCAGAGCCAGGAGAAAGTCGAGAACTTCGAAAAAGGCTAGCTCGCCCTCTTCCGAAGGTTGATTGGTGCTTCATTATTGAGAACGATTTGCGACGATTCTAACACTTTTATGTACTAACGAGATTTTGACGTCTACTTTACTTATTTGTTGGACACGGTTTCCACTCTGGTCACATTTATGTCTCTGTCTGCCTTGCGCGTATTTACTGTATCTAAGGAGGCGCTATTCTACATATTGTTGTATCACCCCATAATGATTTTTCGTATGCAAAGATTTAACAAGTTCAAGCAAGTGGTATCAGGTTTATTAGTGAACGACTTTTCTTCACTAACTACAAGACGGCTAGCCAGGCTAGGTATCAAAAATTTTAGAGTTCTCTAGAGACCATGTACATTGCATCGCAGTTTCTTCAAAGTTAGGCCTAAAGCAGTTCCCTCTAGGGGATGACGTTCAAAATCAAGAAACCTCGCTAGAGGTTCCACCTACTTTGGGCCAAGTCACTACTTCCAAGTGAGCATGTGCTTCAGAAGGAAATAGCACAGACGGGGCCCTAATCATGTCGTATCTGCTGTTGGTAGAGTGTCCTCAGTAAACGGATTTTTCAGCCGTAAGTGTGGGAACATTGAGGATTAGACTCAAACCAATTCGACGCGCATTCCGAGAGCTCCTGGACGGGCAACTGAATTTGTGTCGTTACTAAATTGAGGCAAAGGTAACAGGTGAGCTAGAGTGCCTTTGAACTTGGTACATGTTACTGTACAAATCTCGGTGTAAGCTGAATCTTGAGTGAAAGCTGGAGCCATCAAGTTGATTATGCGCTTCGTACAACACTGGTACTCCTTTCAAATATACTCCCTACGCATGTGGACTTTCCTCACACAAGTATACCGAGAAAAGTGAAATTGACGCGATACCGACCTTGATTTTTGTGTCTCAAGGTCAATTGGATCAGAAGGATACATTCCCCTGCATTCCCCTTCCTTCAAGCATGTACTAATAACAAAACGTACTTATGGGATACATTTGCAACTTTCTATCAATGGGTAATTGAAGCCAAGAAAATTTCATGGCAATATAGGATACCTGAGAATGAGCTTGACGATATTCTTCCCTGTTGCACTCCTGATAGTCGCCGTTTCTGCTCGGTCCTTGCGGTATATAAACACCGAACATGTACCCTCACACACTGCGGGACCCACAAAGGTTAAATAACGCTGTCTGGACACGGAGCCGCATTTCCTGGGATACTGCCCGGACGGGATATACATGAGGTACTCCTCCCTCAGCTCCAGTTGTTTTTTGATTCCCAGTTGTTCTTTGAGTCCAGAGAATAGTGTCCGAATGTTATCTTTAATTCTAATCCAATCGGCAGGTTTTACGCCTGTTGAGCAGCTAAAAGTGGGGGCCACAGAAAAGCCTGCGGCCAGTGCCTCTGCTGGGGTTAATGGAACCCCTGCTGGGGTCGATTCAACCTCTGCTGGGGTTACTGCTGGGGTTACTTCAGCTCGTCGGGAAAGACTGAGCGGCTGATCGAGAGAACGAGCTGATATTTGACTGTCATGAAAAACCTACAACGAATTAGATGCTATGACAAAACAATGATAACAATGATTTAACACACTCACAGGTTGCGGGGCAGCATTCACGAAAACGCTGAGAGCAAGGCAAGACATTAACGCGAGCCTATCCCAGGTGAGGTTTGTGGTAAATAGCATGGTAGTGTGAACGATTTAGAATCACGTCGAAGTACAGTCGAAGTACAGCGTATACGGTCGAGACGGGGATGCTCGAAGAGAGGGAATGGGATGAGAGAGGGCGGACTCGGGGATTTGAACAGCAAAGAAGATAGCTTGACCAGCAAGATGAAGGAAAAATTGCCAGGACATGGTAGGGTTTTATACGTCGGAAAGATGTGCTCAGGCTCTGAGGAGTCTCATCAGATAACCAAGGTCACCACTGATACAGAATTTTCAATTTTGAGTGACTTTTGAGTGTTGTCAGTGTGTTGTCCTGTGTTGTCCCAGGTTGTCCCTAATTCACTTCTAGTAGAATCGTAAATATTAAGCGAGCTCAGCCTGAGAGCAGTGCGCTGTCTGCAGTAGATGGAAGCCTATGGAAGCTGATGGAAACTGTGAGCTTGATGAACATTTGGCGCACTGGTTCATATCGATCGTCCTGTTTCATATAAACTTCGAAGGTCTGAAGCAGTCTGAAGCTCCGAAGGCTCCCGAAGGACATAGGGAAATCAGGGGAAATCTTGCTTCGTTGAGGGAAATCAGTGTGGGACTTGGACTAATGGTGATATTTCTGACAGCGCCGAGTGCTGCGTTTGATGTGCTATATCCTCCTATATCGGGGTTGTTTGCGTCGTGCTTGTGTCTAGTGGACTTGGACATCGCTGGCTGCTGGGCCTCGGACCTGATAGGAAGGATTTTGCCAAACGATCCAGTTAAGCATCCATGCTTCAAATGAGCGCAGCGAGTACAGTTCAAATGCAGTTGCCGGTTAGTGGAAGGGTAGGGAAGGGTTTGAAGACCACAACCACAACACATCAAATGCAGTTCAAAGGCCTGTACCTGCCTGTACGCAGAGCCTTCGTATCAGACAAACACTCTAGCTTGGCGCCAGCAGTTGCAAATACTTTGTCACGGTGGGGATATTGTCGTGACGCGTCTTTTTCGTAAATCCTCTGGCAGTGGGCACGCAATCCTACGCAATTACTGTTATTCACTCATGCAGAAGCCTTCTCGTACGACTCACTGGCACTAGTTAGAAGGTTGTCTTGAGGTGCAGCGTGACTTTGTGCAGACTAAAGCTTGCCAAGTGGAAGATATCGATAAGCTCGCGTGGGTACCTCAGAGTACCTCAGCTTATCGATGTAACCTGGAATCCCGTTTGGGAACAGTCGGCCTTGGCAAGACTGGTGTACTCACGGTTCTGTCATCTACTTTCTGTCATTGCCCGCCCAACGAAGGGGTCCCGGAGACTACGTAGAACTCACATTAATCATTCTCCGACGAGAGTCTTCACCAGATTGCAGATTTCATTATTATTGAAAAGTACAATAAATAAAAGTTTAAGCGCGTGTTGCCGAACATCCGAACAACTTCATCTTTGCCGTCGACCCGTTCGTCTCCGATCTGCTTGTTGGCTTCATTAATCGATTGGCACATTTAGCAAGTTTCCTGAAGGCCTCAAGCATGTTCTTACCGACCAAATTCTACTGTAGAATGCATGGGCGGTCCTCTAGTTACAAATAGCGTGTTCAACACGACTAGGCGCAACTGCACCTCTCTCGCTTTCGACGCCCCAGTTTGTTTGTTGATCTTTGAGCACAAGAGCAATGTGATAACGGTGACTTGCCTCCTGTAAGTTGATCAGCCCGTTTGTATTTGACTGAACAATCCATTCCATAGCTCGATGTAGAAGACGATGGCGAAGGGTGGGCGGAAGATACCCAATAATTTGAAAGCAAGGATCGTTGCATTAAAGGTTCTACGATACCGGACAATATCTCGGAAAACGTGGTAGACATTTCGACGCCTGTATTCAGAATGCTGGCTACCATACTCGATCATGGAGGTTCTTTATCTGGAAATGATGCTGTTGAAGAAGAGGAAAGGGCCCAGTTGTAGTAAGTAGTACATATAAACAACCCAAATATCGAAAGCCTAACGATAGATACAAACCCAGAACCCTAGGCCTTCATGTACAGTCCAAGTCCATCCGTAAAAACAGTAACCTAGCATGCTCGAACTCCTCATCTCAATCAAATCTGATGCATACTTGGGCACATCCCACCACACGTACAATCCAACCCTTCATCCTCCTTCTGGACCAGCGGGATGGTGGGTGGTGGGTGGTAGCGATAGTGGTATAGTAGGGGTATCGTTGATAGAATGGATCGAAAGTAAAAGTTGGCGGTGTTGAAACGTTGAAGCATGGCCATGAACATGACGGTTGCCCATAGGAAGAAGTATGGTGGCCACGGCGTTGACACCGTTTCTTACGAGGCGTCTGGTTTGAGGATGGTTCCACGGAATTCCAATTCCGAAAGCATACCACATGTACATCGCTGGGCGAAAAAGCGTTTTGGGTTTTGGATACCAACGAGATATGCAGAAGGTTAGCCGAAGATGAAACACGATGACTGGATTATGTAGCCCATGAGAGTTGGGAAGCTTATCCCGGTCCGCCGTTGGTCCGGACTCCGCTCACCAAAGAAATCTGAATCTTCAAACGACTGATATCTTACTTCAATACATGAACACATACAGTAAGGAGCAACTATCATCCTACATAACATTACTGTTGTGGCTCGGGCTTGACCCCTCCTCTGGATGATTCACCCCCCTGTCGCTGGCGGTCGACGCCGGGAGGAGGGGATTCAGCTTTCGGTCGCTTGACGTTGCGATGAGGGGATCCATCTCCATCATTTGGTCGCTTGACGCCGATGTTGGGAGGGAGTCCAGCTTCGTGCATCGTTCCTTCTGCGATAGGTGGATTCGGATACACCAGCTGTCCTTCCCTGTACAGTGCACCCTTTGGTACAGCACCATCCGGCAGTAGGTTTTCTTTAAACGGTGGGTTGTCCAGTTTGCCTGTATATTCCACGTCGGAAATGCCTCCTTCCGCCGTTGCTTCTTTCAGCCGGAATGCGAATGAGACGTCCTTTGTCCCTGGTGTCATTTCTATAGCAGGATGCGGCGGATGAAATCCATACACTTCTGGATCATACATAACGCCCGTGATGTCGAAGACTTCAACTTTGGGCAACGCGCGCGCCAGAAGCATCTGTGCCAGGCGTGCTATCTCCTTTGCCTGCTTTTCTTTGTCCCCGTAATCTAGCATTACCTTCTGATGAAAGATAAAATCTCTGATCCAATGCCCAGTATAGATGGGATTATACCGAGGATTCAACACCGCAAGAGTACCCCCGGGCATCACTGAGTTCGGTAATGCAGGAAAAATCCTGTTAAACTCCTGGCGCTGGGGCTGCCCCGGCGTGGCCACGGATCGTTCCTTGTACAGCATACCGTGGTTCTCTGGCGTCCTAAAGTCCTCCTCCTCTCGAACTATATCTCCCACTGGGTTTGACAGGACACCTATATACTTCGTATTGGGGTCGTTGGACAACTTGAACTCGAAATGGACGATCATTTCCGACACTGTACGAGAGACACCATCTCTTTTGAAATAAGCGTCCCAAGACTTCGCGACTGTCTGGTAGGTAGGTAATATAACTTCATGGGGCAAAACCCCCGCTTCTCGCGCCTTCTTTAGAAGGTTGTCCACGTGGTTCCATACATACCCTTTCTCTCTATATCTTGTCCACATTTGGGTATTTGTCGGAAGTACCCAAGTGAGAAAGGCAAATTCTTTAACCTTAAGCTGGGCTCGTCTATGTATCGCGTGAACGTCACCCCAAGCACTCAGGCTATTGAAACCCAGACCGCGAGCCTCCACTGACGCAATTTCGGTGGCTCTCGAGCTCAAGCCAGGCTCGGAACGCCGTTGTATTAGGGTATCGCGATTGACCTATATCGAAATTAAGCCCTTGGTACGCATTGGAGTGAAACCAGTTTGTTACTCACGGCGATAGGTGTTGCCCATATGCAACTGAAAGAGGCGAGAAGAACGGAAGCGTAGGGGATCGTGAAGAGCATTCCAGTGGTGTGCGAGAGGGAGTAGAAGTGTGCGAGAGGGAGTAGAAGTGTGCGAAAGGGAGTAAAAAGGCGCGAGAGGGAGCTGTGATGATGACGCCAGAAAGGAGTGATGTTGTGCGAGAGGGAGAAGTGATGGTGAACTTGTGCAAGAGGGAGAAGTGATGGTGAACTTGTGCAAGAGGGACTTGTGATGACGAAGTTGTGTGGGAGGGAGCTGTGATGATGGAGTATGCGAGAGGAAGCAGTGATGATAAAGTTGTGTGAGAACGAGAGGAAAACTCGAAAGAACAGTGTTGAATCGGTATTTCAGTGTCTACTCTGCCCAGCAGAGTGACTTGACCTTCCAGAAGTGAGGGGGCACTTGAACAAGTCAAGCGATCTTTATAACGTGGCCTCCAAAAACATCATCCACAATCCACTGCCTTTTACTCGGATTTGTTATTCCTATTGATTCGCGCCAAGCTTGGGTAGACGGTTTTGAGCTGTTTAGTAGTTTGGAGAGGTTTTGAGAGGTTTTGAGTCTGTTTGGCGCAAAGATCTTTGAAATGGTGCCGAGCAAGCGCAAGCCCCTGCAAGCCCCCCCGGGGGGCCTGAGAATGGAGTTCAAGATCGGATATTTTCGCCATTGTAGGATCCCTTACTTGGCCCTGGAACCTTCATACCGAACATGCTGCCGCTGCTTCTCGTGCAGAGCTGGCTTCCTTGGAAGACGACGACTTACAGGAGAAGACAGAATATGGTCCCAGGTCTATGCCTGACGACGTTGAAGGCCAAAATGCAATGAGGATCCTGTGGGAGGAATGGTTTTACCGACTGTCGATGGAATGCTATGAAACTGAGCGAGGGGCATATGCGAATCTGTCACATCTCCAAGGATCCGTAATCCCAAAGTTCATTGGTTCTGGTCATCTCGAACTCCCAGAACGCGCAATCGATGTTCCTCTCATTATCCTCGAATATATCCCTGACAGTGTTTCTCTTCGTGATGTCCCGCTGTCTGTCGTTCGAGCCATCAATACCATGGCCTCACCTCAGTCTATCTTCAACTCTGTTAACCATAATAGATCCCCGGACACTCCTTTATCTGTCCTTAAAGCTGCCAACATTAATGTAGACGCTGTCGCTGTTGAAGATGACTTCTCTGAATCCTCCAATGTCAAGACAGATGTTAGAGCCAGCGACGCTCCTTTCTCCGTCCTAAAAGCTGTTGACACTAATGTAGACCCCGTCGCTGTTGAGGATGACTCGCCTGATCCCAAGGTCAAGACAGGTGTTCCGTGGTTAGATGTGTTTCTCGAGGGCGTAGACAGTCTTGTTGAGCATGGTGTCATCCACGGTGACTTGCAACACAGAAATGTGCTGCTCAAGTCTTGCCCACAACAGGCGGTGTTGATCGATTTTGGGTGTGCGCTGCTCAAGCAAGACGCGGGAGACAGCTGGGAAGTTCAATGTAGCCAATGGGATGATAATTGGTTGATACGATATTGGTTGAAGGACAAAGGCTTCGAGCTGGCTGGTATCGATTAGAGACTTTTGTGTCGTTGTGTTTTTAGTTTTACGCAAAAGCACCCTTCTATTTCCGATTCACAAGATAGTAACGGTTAATTTCTCTAGTCTGGTAATACTGATGGGGGGGAAGGCATTGTAAATAGTTGGGTTGGCATCACCTTCCTTCCTCTGTTTGAACGGCTCTGATGTCCTTGAGTTTCGCGTGAGTCTCCCCGAAATGTGCTTACAGCGAATTTAATCGGGTGATAGTACCGATGGCCTATCTCTGACAGAAAATCACTCTTCAGAGGGACTAGTGGACGTTTACTGCTCCCCTCGATAGGCTAGTGACACTATCATATCTCTTCTACCACCATCTCAAACTTCCTCCCCCAGAGAAAACATGAAGCATACTCATTACTCGCTTCTGTGCTCCGCTTTGTGACTGCTGTCTCAATCGTCTCCGCCAAACCCCCTCATCTAAGACTTCCCTCAGCACTTTTGTCACCCATGTCCGACACGTTATCTCGTTCTTCCGATTCTCATCGACGGTTGGGTATCCCATTCCTCGAAACGTCGCAGCACACACATCGTGAAATCTCAAAACGTGCTTTGGATGGTAGGCGCGGATTTTGAAATATCCTAGGATGACTCCTTGGCCTCTACTAGTAGCAGAGGCGGAGTATGTCTCGGTAACATATCCTTCCTCGCCCTTGATATCCCGGGGATCTAGCGCTGTCCACTGGTGCGATGTCGCTTCCCCTTTGTCATCGATAAGCACGAATGCCCAGTGGAATTTACCCTCGGAGGGAAGTGGAGTGGTGCAGATGTATAGGGATGAGGGGGAGAAAAATGCTGGTGAGGACATGATTTGCGCTGGAGGTCACTGAAAGAGGATACTAAAAGCTTATCGGGACATCAGATTTAGATGTCAGTTCAAATCCCACGTTTGTGGACAAGATATATGAGCTCGTACCGTGGGTCGCTCTCTCTCAAACTATCCTACTCTGGCGCACAACCCTCTCAGGCTAGAGCTCTATCCCTGACTGCCTACAGCATATACCCATGTTATGTAACAAGCTCAAGTTCTTCTAACACGAGGATCACATGCCATATAGGGCGATGCTTTCAAGGCAATTTATGATTACTTGACAGTACCTGTTGCCAAACCTCTGCATAATCAATCGATGGTCAGTGGCCTCATATCTTGGTTTCGTGGGCTCGAAAATGGTCGAAAGCATCTCTCACACTTGTACTGTTAATTCGATCTCTTTTGTTACTCGTTGATCTCAATCAGTCAGGCTCCTAGGTCAGGTCGTCGTAAGGGAATATTCGACATCGGGTTATCGAGGCGGTGAGGAAGATTTCTTTGGGATGATGCTTGCAAGAGAGCATCATCGAATATTTTCACCTCGCAAGCTAGTGAGGTATCCTGATTTTTGTAAGCGGACAAACGTTGGGTATTGGAGGCTGTTAGGAACCCGTCTGACGCGCATTGAACTCCATCGTTCGATTGTGCTGGTCGTTTCGTCGAATTAATCTCCTAAAAAAAGAGTGTGCTTTCCAAGAACTTTGCACATGAAAGTGGTTACTGTATAAACTTTGGTGTAAGGTGAATCCTGAATGAAACCTGAAGGCCTTCGATTACGCGCCTCGTACAGCAGTATTCCTTCCAATATTCAATCTACAGAGTGAATATATACTATGCTGCCGGTGGATAGAGTCGAACGTTATGCGCATTGTAAATAATCCCCGTCTGTACCGGGTCATAGGGATTATTCGCAATGACCGAACATTTTTCCCCGCACTTGGGGGCCGTGAAGGTGAAATGAAGCTGCGTGTTGGAGCCGCCATAGCAGTTGATATCGGGATATCCATGCGGGAATCGAATGTCGTAATCTCCGTATTCTTGCACCAGATGTGGAAGGGCATCAATCAACAGATCCTCAATGCCAGTTTTCATGAGGTCCCACTGGGGAGGTGGCGTCGGTTTTTCCGGATGGAATGTGACTACAAGCCCGATATTCGCTCGTCGTGAAAGGCTGCGCGGTTGATTGGGAGAATGAGCTACTACTTGACTGTTAGGAAAAACCTACAAGAATTGTACACGACAAAACGGTATAAAGGCTCTTTAATACACTCACAGGTTGTGGGGTAACATTTACCGAAAAGCTGAGAACAAGACAAGACATTAATGCGACCCTTTTCCAGCTGAAGTTTTCGGTAAATAGCATAGTGGTGCCGACGATTAGAAGCACGTCAAAGGAGTACAGCGTACGCGTAAATAGTTGAGAACAGGGATGCTCGAATAAAGGCAGTAAGATGAGAAGAGGGCGCACTCGGAGTCTTGACCAGCAAAGGAGTTACTTAGCTTGACCAGCAAGCTGAGGAAAAAACTGCCAGTAAATACTAACAATACATCATGGGGTTTTATACGTCGTATTTTGCCAAGCATTGCCGACATTCGGAGGCTTCCACCGCACCTGTGGAGCTGTGAGCTTTATTCTTTGCCGACACGGCCAAACCTTAAAAAGCACTCAGTTAGGCTCGTGAACCAGCCGTTCTCCGATATTTCAAATATGAAATCACATGCTGCTACCGCTATTAAGATAGGCGACATCAGGAACGGGCACTATTACTAAGCAGTGACAGTCACGTGTCACGCGTTACGTGACGCGCCAAAATGGATTCTTGGGGAAAAAAATTCCCGCTACCTCTAGGTAGTGGGTATTAGGGCAAATGATTAAAAAAGCAAATGCGGTAGATTTCACGATCTGTGCACGATCAGGCACATTTAATTTAAGTCACGTTTTGAGTCTTTTAAGGTAGTCCGGCATTCGGCAAGACCGATCAATTGCTAGAATCTTCGGCATGATCAAATATGACTTTCGGCTTTGGTGGACGCTATCCTACTATACGCATATGATTCTGGTTTCAATCTGCGAGACTGACCTAGCACAACACATCATGCAGATTTATTGTCAAGAGTAAAAAAAAAACTACTCGCAGGTCTGTATTCAAACCGTTCATGCATGAGTACAGATTAATGGGTTGCTAATGGGTTGGTAAGTAAGCACAGATGAGTGACTCAGAGGGAACTGAGTGAAGATTATATGTGCATTGAGCTCCATAGAGCTTTGAACTCCCCAGCTGGCTCTGGTCCCATATATACTCTCTATCCCCGACATATCTAATTAATGGACTTCAAATCATCAACTCGAGCTAAAGGTTACTCAAGACCTTCAAGACTGGTTCCACAGGGAGTCTGCTAAAACCTCTACATGGATCAGTATTTCTTCTTCGTGATAACCCGTGAAGCAGCTTATCTTAGGATAGAATTAGCAGAAGTAGAAGGCTGGCTGATGAGAATGCTAGCTTTCATGCTTCCGGCCTTCATCGCATCCAGCACACTATGTAATTCATGTTTACTTCCTCTTTTCATCTCAAATCTCTGTACTCTGAAGTCAGTCTTATGCTGCTTTATATTGTAGCACTACATCCAAAAGAATCGGTCTTACACTGTTTACATTGTTCTGTTCAAAACTTGGCCAACCTCTCTATCCTTACAAATGATAAACACACACACCAGCACAGCAGATATCGCCAAGCTATCGCAGCCACTGAGAAAATATTGCTGGAATTGAGAATAAAACCCGACCACAAATTAAACTCTCCAACAATACATGTTACATGAAAACTTACGAGGGCTCCGTTGGAAAGACCCAATTATTAAAATGGTTTCAGGAGTGCCTGGCTCAAAGTCGAGTTAGCAAAGGAAATTTAGCAGAGACTCTGCAGCTGATTTAGTCGCTGCCTCACTTGCCTTGATATCCACCTAGTCATCTCAGACATCTCGGCCTAGCTAACAGAAATGCACTTTACCTTCCCACACATGCTCTTTGAGCAGTTTACATCTATACTCTGCAGCTCTATGCTCCTCCGAGCACTCTACTGTAAGGATCTAGGCGGAATCCTTCGAGCGTGGGTTACGAACCTGGAAACCAAAGTGCGGATATGCTCTGTACTTCTGTCGTTCAGCCGAACTGGGAAAGTTGGTTTGAGATGTGAAAGGATGTGAGTGTAGAACGGTTCCGAAGTGCCTATGGGATGTAAGACTCGTGTCGGGATCGTCCAAGGGACTAATGTAGGGACGGCAGGTCTGTACAGGCGATAGAATGAACTTGGTGAGTAAGCCTAAGAGTAGATGAGTTTCCGACTCGAAGGGTAGGACCCACTAAGTGCAAGCGGCTTTGATAGCGATATGAGCAGAAGCGGAAGGTCAAGCGGTAGCTGACCTGATGCGGCGCAAACAGAGCGGAACCAAATAGATGATAGTAAATTGCAGAGGTTGTGAAAACGATGGAGTGAAGAAACAGAGTTAAAGAAACAGATAAAGCGAGAAACCGGAACACACAAGAGCACATGAGTCAAGGGGTTAAGCAATATTTCCAATCTACTGTACTTGACATGGTATGGAACTATATAAAGGGTACTTGAGGACCGGAGTAGCGATAGGTAATAATCTGAGAGTAGAAAAGACAAGAATAGCCAAAAGAAGTACAAGGGATGAAAGACAACAATGAACATAAGCGGAAGCGGCGGGATGAGCATAAAGCATATGTATGATTGTAAGAATGATGGAGAATGGATCGATGGGATCATAGAAAGTGTACAGTGAAGGAAAAAGTAAAATGGAAGCAAAGTGGAAGTGTATCGGAACCGGAAATGCGGCGGAAGTGGGTTATGTAATGGTAAGCGGGAAACATTGGCAGTCTGTATATGCCTAGGGCATGACATCTACACCTACGCTCTTTTGAGTACTTTTACATCTACACTCCTTCGAGCATTTACATTGACAATCTTTCAAACATTCTACACCTATGCTTTTTCGGGCACCTTACATCTACCCTCCTTCAAGCATTTCACATTTATACTTTTTCAAGGACTTTATATCTATGCTCCTTCAAACATTTATGCTGATTCAAGAACTCCACATTTACCCTTTTTGTGCACCCTACATCTACATTCTTTTGAGCACTTGACATCTACGCTCCTAGCATTTCACATTTACACTCTTTACACCTATGCTCTTTTGAGCACTTGAGCATCTATGCTCCTTTGAGCAATTCACATTTGCACTCCTAGCATCTCACATTTATGCTCTTTTGAGTACTTTACATAAATATACGTATGACCCTTGAGCACTCTACTTCTACACCATGACTTTTCTGAACACTTCTATGCTCTCTTAACTTGGAGTCCACCACTAAGCTCCCAGAGCATGCTACATACACAGGGCCCCGGAAACTCCCCCCAATTGTTGTCTGGAATAGCGTATTTTAGGTCAAATACTTTAGGCCGCTGCGCCAGCGCCAAACCAAATTTTTTGGACTATATGGAGCTCAAGGAAGCATGTTAATGCTGAACACTGAGCGCAGCAATTAATACGCACAAAAACCAACCTCCATTATTATTTATATCATCATCATTAGATTATGCTCTTCTCACAAGATGAACTAGATCCAGCTTGCAGTGAAAGCCAGTATCAGGGAAAGTGATATCCGCAAAATTGACTTCAATGTACTTCAAGTTACTCAAGGGGAGAGATGGCTCCATAGGAGCATACAGATTTTTGGTTTCATGTGACCGTCCCTGTCCGAAATAACTTTAGGGTAGTTGGCCAGACAACGATTGGGGAGGGGGGTGGGATTTTCCAGGGCCCTACATACACTCATCATGTTTGCTTTGCAGGTCACTTTTGTGCCTCATCATGCCAGGACCCAATGGCCTCAAGTCCTCAATTGATTTTATTAGACATCCCGCATCGACCAAGCATCGACAGCGCTATTGAACCTTCTTTACCAACTTACAGAATTAATATATATCCTTTGATCACTCGCCTCACTCCAGTCACAAGGTGTTGCCCAAAATGCTGTTTGGATTTGGATACCACAGCATGCACTATCAGGCAGCATTCCATATTTACTGGATGGTCAGTGAGCCTTGAGGTGATTGAACCAGTCACTGCACTTCAGGGCAGACCCTCGCATGATCTCCTTTTGTCTCAGTAAAACAGTAGAGAAGAAAAACAATAGAAAAAGTATTATTAATACTCATCCGCCATTCCCTGAGTCCTATGGGGTTGCTAGGCATTTCCCCTCATTCTGCCCATTGTCCTACCTGATAAGGGTGTTGAAAATACTGCGGTACCATCTCACACTTATGCGTCCAGCATACACTTGCTTTGACATTACCATACTCAAATCTGCTTCTTAGTTTATCACTTCTCTTCCGCTCAGCTTACATATGCTCCTTATAAGGGAGCTTGAGTCATATACTGCCCTTGATTGTTTCCTTCACAATCGAGGTGCAATATTTCCTATTTTACCTATATACTCCATACTGACTTGTAGTAGAATAACTCTCTCTGACAGATTATGAGACTTGAGCCCTAGACAAGCTTAAAAGAAAATTTTCCATTCAGAAATTTTCACTCTATTATCTCACAGAAGAGTCTACTACAATTCCCTATGGTTGTACAATGTCCTTCTCTAGTGTTATTCCCAATCCTCCCAAGTTTTGGACTCAGAGACGCTGGTTGGCGCTGACTCATGGCAATCTTTCAAAACTTGTGTTGAGCTTGTTGTGAAATCCCAAGGACTCATAGGATACCTCAGTGGATTGATTGCACAAGCGCAATCTAACCCTACTCCCGCTACTATTACTGTCACTGATGCTAATGGAAACACAACCAGTTCAGCACTGGCCCACCTGCCTCCTACTCCCACCTACAGCTCCAATCCATCTGTCAAGGAGTGTGGTATGAGAGATCAAGCCGTTGTTGACAGAGTCATAGTATCCAATACCCAAGATCCTGTTGGTGTCAGCATCGATGCAGCAAAATCTGCTTCAGAGATATGGGCTGCATTAACCACACACTTCGAAGATAAAGACAAGAAGCTTTGTACTCACCAGTTTGATCCATCTGTTGGGAGATGAAGGACTATGAAGCCAATCTCCATAAACTCTGCAAATGCCTTGTTGACTTAAACAGCAAGATCGAGGACACCCAATTCCAACAAATCATTATCAACTCTGTACTGTTGGATTGGAAATTGGACAAGTTGGATAGGAAGGATAAAGAGTATCAAAAAGCAAAAGCGCTCCTGGCCAACGAGATAGACCCTGAGCTCACCTTGGAGAAAGCAAAATCATTGTTGCTGCGGCCACCCAGACTACTTCCACTACCCCTTGTAAACTGTGCACAAATCCCAACTGCCCTTGTAAAGTTGGCCATACCGTAACAAATTGCTGGGTGAAAGGGGGAGGAGCTGAAGGCAAGGCACCACCATCCTATATCAGAAAGTATGGGGGACTATGTGAGGCCATTAACCATTCTGGGTTGGAGACTCACCTCCTAGATCCCAACAATCACTCACATGATGGTGCATCTGCTCATGCTGTCAGTGCTTCCAACTCTAATCTGTCGCCTAATAGACAAAGTAATATTATTCTAGAAGGCAGCAGAGAGACATTGTACAGTAGTGGAGTAGATACACCATCTGTAGATTCACTTAGTTGCTGTTGCTGCAAAGCCCTCGTTCTGCTGTACTCACCTGTGCCCAAAGTAAAGACTTTCCTTGACTCAGGAGCCTCCAAGCATATCTGGAGATCCAGGGATGACTTCACTTGGTTGCTTGAGCTTGAAGATACACATGGGGAGGGTGCTTCTGTCAGTTTTGAGATTCTAGGAATAGGGGATGTGGAATTCACTTCAAAGACCAGAGGCAAAGTCAGGATGTCCAGACTCACAAATGTTCACTATGCGCCATCAGTGCAGTTTAACATTATACTATTGATACCTACCCTGGATTGAAAAGGATTTAGTGGGACATGGGGCAACAATGTTTTCATGGTTTGCTCCTTTAAACGGTGGGTTGTCCAGGTTGCCTGTATATTTTTCATGTCGGAAATGCCTCCTTCTGCCAGAATTCAAATGAGACATCCTTTGTCTCTGGTGTCATTCCTATAGCAGGATGCGGCGGATGAAATTCATACACTTCTGGATCATACATAACGCCCGTGATGTCGAAGACTTCAACTTTGGGCAACACATGTGCCAGAAGCATCTGTGTCAGGCGTGCTATCTCCTTTGCCTGCTTTTTTTTGTCCCCGTAATCTAGCATTACCTTCTGATGAAAGATAAAGTCTCTGATCCAATGCCCAGTATAGATGGGATTATACTGAGGATTCAACACCGCAAGAGTACCCCTGGGCATCACTGAGTTTGGTAATGCAGGAAAAATCCTGTTAAACTCCTGGCGCTGGGGCTGCCCCAGCGTGACCATGGATTGTTCCTTGTACAGCATACCGTGGTTCTCTGGTGTCCTAAAGTCCTCCTCCTCTCAAACTATATCTCCCACTGGGTTTGACAGGACACCTATATACTTTGTATTGAGGTTGTTGGACAACTTGAACTCGAAATGGACGATCATTTCTGACAATGTACGAGAGACACCATCTCTTTTGAAATAAGCATCCCAAGACTTTGCAACTGTCTGGTAGGTAGGTAATATAACTTCATGGGGCAAAACCCCCGCTTCTCGCACCTTGTTTAGGAGGTTGTCCACATGGTTCCATACATACCCTTTCTCTCTATATCTTGTCCACATTTGGGTATTTGTCGGAAGTACCCAAGTGAGAAAGGCAAATTCTTCAACCCTAGGCTGGGCTCATCTATGTATCAGGTGAACGTCACCCCAAGCACTCAGGCTATTGAATCCCAGACCGCGAGCCTCCACTGATGCAATTTCCGTCACTCTCGAACTCAAGTTAGGCTCAGAACACTGTTGTATTAGGGTATCACAATTGACCTATATCAAAATTAAGCCCTTGGTAACCAGTTTGTTACTCACGGCAATAGGTGTTGCCCATATGCAACTGAAAGAGACAAGAAGAAGAATGGAAGCATAGGAGATAGTGAAGAGCATTCCAGTGGTGTGTGAGAAGGAGTAGGAGTGTGCAAGAAGGAGCAGAAGTGTGTGAGGGGAGTAGAAGTGTGCGAGAGAGGAAGCAGTGACAGGAAGGAGTGATGTCATGCGAGAGGGAGAAGTGATGGTGAACTTGTGCAAGAGGATTTGTGATGACAAAGTTGTGCGAGGAGCTGTGATGATGCAAAAGGAAGCAGTGATGATAAAGTTGTGAGAAAATGAGAGAAGAACAATGCTGAATTGGTATTTCAGTGTCTACTCTGCCTGGCGGAGTAATTTGACTTTCTGGAAGTGAGGGGGCACTTGAACAAGTCAAGCAATCTTTTATAACGTGGCCTCCAAAAACATCATCCACAATCCACTGCCTTTTACTCGGATTTGTTATTCCTATTGATTCGCGCCTAGGTTCGGAGTCAAGCCCCTGTGGCTCCGGCCCGGAACGGGTAATCCTTCACAAGAAGGGGGTTGCGGCAAAGTGTCATGAAAACCAGGAGTCAATCTTACATCGATATCGATTTCATTTTTGCACTAAATCCCTTACTGTAAGAGACAGAACTTGACTTTAGAAGCTACTCTAAGCAACTGTCTACCATAGATAATATTTAAGTTGGTTTATCTCAATGATATTTAGCAAGTAAGTTGTGTCACTGCAGAAAATCAAGCCTCATAAGAATCAACACAGTTTAAATGGTTAAAATGCTTTGATTAAATAATGGGCTGGCATGGGCACTCACCATGGCCTAATCTAACTTTCTGTCCACTTAAAATATTTATTTGAGTCTTGTGGAAGTATTAAAGTCCTGTAGGAGTTGGCCTGCTTGAAATCATAAACATTGTCACATAGTGTGACAATTGCATCACGCCTGGCCACAGAAAGGGGTGCGTTGCACTGCTTGTCCCAAATACTCATGGCAGACCCAGAAAAAATTGTATTTGACAACTCTGTATGGGAGGACATATGGAAAGCCAAGTTTGCCCCAGAATGTAATGCCTACGGCACGTTCATTACCGTTAGCGCCGATATTACATAATTAGTTCACTCTTATCCTCATACCACATACTCGTTTTGGTCTATTTCTCTAATAGAACGAGATCTTGCTCATGGTCTGAGGCATTAAGAGTCAGGGCTCTTACACTTTTTTGAGCAACCTTGTCCTGAATAGGACTATTACAGCAATATGACCACACAACAGCACAACTCAAGCCATGACTCTGTCATGGCTCTGGCTTACTCTTTTCTTTCTCAAATCCTTTCCATGTTCCCTCATGATCCTCTCTCACACATCTCTGGGATCCTGGACTTCTCCTCCCAGGGAATTCAACAGCTGCTAGTCAACTTTAAGCAGCTCTGGGAACAACATGGTCTTTCAGTGGCTGGTAGGAATTTGGCAGAGGCAGTGGTGCAGGATTCTACATTAAGATGTTGCTGGGCAGTGAAGGAAGAAGGTTTCCAGGCAGAGGTCTGTTTTCAGATGATAGAGTCTATTAAGAGACTGGGAGAAGAGTTTGGGATGGAACTGTCCAAATCTCAAACATCACCTCCTGCTCTGAGTTCTCCATCACCTTTGACCACTCCTACTGCCTCATCATCAACTCCCACACTTGCTTCGAATGCGTCAGACACGTTGAAATCATCTCCACATGCTCTGACATTGGTTTCACCATCCAACCCCACTCCCCCTTCACTTCAACTCCAACCAACCTCAGAGTTTGCACGGGAGGTGGCTGAACTGCGGAAAGCAGGCCAGAAACTTGAAGTATTCATGGATGAACATGTCATGGGGCTTGAACACACAGCTGAAGCACCGCCAGCTCCTGTTCATCTCTCAAACACTCCAACCGAGTGTACACCTGTGCCTTATGTTGCCCCTGTGACTGCCGTTCCACCAACAGGCCTTCATAAACGTGTCAAACACAACATGTATGGTGCGTTTGGTTTGCTCTTGCTTCGTTCAAGTCATTGCCCATCCCAATCTGGTACACTCATGCCATCACCTTCACCCACTGAAACTCCCCATCACCATATTTGTGCTCCCAATCAATGCTCCCATTCATGGCGCTGGAGATCTACTGTCTCCACTGTGCCACCACCATCTCAATCTGGACTTAGTGTCAGCATCCAGAGAATTCAGCGATTTTCACAGGACACTTTCTCTTCTTCTGCGCTTATGGAAATTGCCAACATAATACATCATACATTACCTATTAGATGACTGTATGTTTCTCTTTGTTATGTTTTCCCTTTTCCATCTTTCTCTTTTGTTTTTTTTGGGTAAGATGGACCTGTGGGGTCAATCTAGGGGCATGTGTAACGCCTACGGCACGTTCATTACCATTAGCACCAATATTACATAATTAGTTCACTCTTATCCTCGTACCACATACTCGTTTTGGTCTATTTCTCTAATAGAACAAGATCTTGCTCATGGTCTGAGGCATTAAGAGTCAGGGCTCTTACACAGAATGAGGACCTTCCCCTCAAAAAAATATCATATTGGAAGAAGCTTCATCTTTTATTCTCCCTTATGGTTTTTCTCAACCTCAGTATTGCAAATTTTATTGATTTCCTCTTCACTAGTGCTTCCTCCGTCCGACAGAAGGCAGGAAAATATCTGGAATATTGTCCTCATGAACCCGCCAATTTGCACCAGCTAAGCTTTGGAGTCTCTGGTATAAGAATTCCAAAGCTTGCACCCATCTACACACTATTGTTCAACAATGTGCATCTGAAATTGTACTCAACAAGTGTAATAGCATTGTTAGCAACCCTTCTTTGAAGGTCCAAGTCAAGGGACTTACTGCTTCTTCTATCCACTCACTCCTAGCACCCCGTATGCTGTACAAAAAATACTGTGGTCTAGCTCCATTCACTACTGGGGTACTACATGTATTCACAGCATCGCCCAATCATTACCAGAGGCGAAAGCAGACCAAGGAGACAGAGATGGATTCAGATGTTGAGATGGAGGACTTACCATCGCCAGAAGAGACTCTTGGTCTTGGAGATACTTTTATAGCTCCCAAAGAGGGTGAAACTGAGATGCCTACAATGAACACCAGTGAAGCTGTAAGTATCCATACATTTTGACTGATATGATACTCATAATTGTTCAGGCTATCACCCTAGTCATTGCAATGCTAGCATTTCTTCAAAACCAGGCCAACAACTTACTCCCCCTCTTGCTTGGTTTATTCTTCATGATCAATGGTACCAGTACTCGTGTCATGACTATGCTTCATGAAGTTGGTCTCATTGTCTCAACATATACTGTTGAACGGCTAAAAGAACAGTTAACATCGTCAGCAACTGAGTTTGCAATTGAACTTATCGCTAGTCCCCACCTCTGGTATATCAACATTTATCTTTGGAAATGGGACCAATGACTCACAAACAAGAATGGAATGCCCCATGCAACTAACAGTGCTGTAGTTGGTATTGATGCTAGAGATGTCCACAAGTCCAGGTCTTTACAGGTACTTGCAGGTAAGATCTGTGGGAAAACCTGCAAGTATGTGAACCATGGATCCCAGGATCCGTTTCCCATGGGTCCGGCGCAGGTCACAGGTCAGACTTTGGAGAATTTCAGCTGACTTGCAGGTACTTGCGGGTATTTTTATGACTTGTACAAGCAATGTAAACCCATACATTTGTTAATTAGTGCTCAAAATTTATAGTACAAGCAACAATATTTGTATGAAATAATAGTAGACAGTTATAGTACAATGTTTTATAAATGGTATGTATCATAAAAACAGGTAAGTACTTTATTAATGATTATTAGTACACTCTTTGGCATAAATACACAAATACCTGCAGGTACTTGCGAACTTGCAGGTAATTTACCTGTGAGTCAAAGATCCATTTCCCACAGATCTT